>APFE031081216.1:2034-20524 GCA_000404065.3 Pinus taeda | reverse complement strand
GGCTGGGTTATATTGTGACTCCTTAGACTCCTATATATAGAAAGGAGGTTTTGTCATTTGAATCATCCAAGAATTGTTCATTTATGTAATAAAAATGAGGTTGCCCTCTCGAAGAGGCTGAATTCTAAGGCATTGATCTATCTTTTCTATCTTTTTCTTGAGTTGGTTTCATAACACAGACTAATTGAAAATCTTTGGTGAAGTGGTAAAGGGTTGATATTTTAATATTTTTTGAAAGTTGCATGATTCTCTTATTGTTTTCTTTTCCCCCCCCCCCCCCCCCCCCCCCCCCCCCCCCCCCCCCCCCCCCCCCCCCCTTTTTATGTCGAATCTATGCTTTCAATTTCCAGTGTGGAGTTTTTTTTTTATGTATATAGCCATCTAGTGTTGTTTTGGTGCATATACATTTGAGCTAGCCTATATGTTTATGTTATTTTGATCAATTGTTGTGTCTATCTATTTTTCATGTGTTGTGACTTAGGAGAGAAAATAAGCATGTCGTTCTACAAGAGCATTGATCTTGTGCTTATGATGACCATGTGATGGGAAAAATACCTAATTGATTTATCTATGGATAATTGGATTAGTTCTATCGACCACTTGCTTTAGACCACCAACTCACACTGCATTTCATCTTCCATTCATTGTTAAAACTTGAAGTTTTAGGACCGAGTAGGAATTTGAACCAACATCTATTTTTACAATGAATATATCTAGCTCCTACAACAATCAAAAGATGCTAAAATTGAAAGTTAGTTTGTTATCACAATCTCCAAGCCCTAGACAATAGTGATGTCATTAAAACATTATCATTAGAAACAAAGAGTAATTGTTTTTCTATGTGCATTAGTAAAATTCTAGCTTTGTCTAGAAATTTGGGATAGCTTTGGCATAGCCGAAGACAAAGTGAATTATAAGGATGGGCTCATGTTGTCATCGTTGTGAAAACTACCCAATGGGCTGCATGTCATGGGCATCCTCACATCCTCAATTTTAGCCTTCACTCCAACATGCTCTCATTTGTTTGCCTCATATTTGACCCTTACAACCTATGATCTAATTCTTTGATTTGCATATTTGATTCTAAAAACTTGCATTGAAAGATCTATATTTGTCAAGGGAACAATACATGATTTGTGGAATAATCGAAACTTTAATATGTGAAGAACCTTAATATATACATCACAAGGGATTCTTCTCTTCATTGATTGTTACAGTGATCTCAGTAACATTCTTGGCTCTCAACATGTTATTCATTATTTGCTAGTTCCCCAGATAGGGATATGTGAAATTCCATGATTTGTGATCAATCATTCTTTAGATAAGTGAGTTCCCACATCTCTCTAGCTCAACGGACACACACCCATGGATTGGTGAGTTCCCCATTTAAAGTGGACACATTTCTGTAAATGTATTTTTGAACAATTTATCGCAAGAATATGATGGCCTTTGTGTAATTTACGAGGTTGAGCAAGTGAAACTCCACTAATATCATTCAACAATCTGAACACCATAACTAGAAGAATGCATCAAGGATCCCATCCATCCATTGTGCAGTTTGATGAAATTAAATCATCCATTGTGCAACATGAATTTGTGATAGCCTTTAGACAGCTCATGTTCGTAGCTAGAATGTGAATGTATAACTATATGGAAAGGGTATTGAAATATTCACCTTTTATATATCAATCTCTAAGTGTAGTGAGGAAAAGTACTAAATTGAGTCACTCAATTAATGGTGCTTTGAAATTGTTCAATGGATAGTGCTTTCAATAGATTTTTGTCATGTTTGGGAATTTTCTTAATGGATGTAAATAAGCCTAGAAATTTGATTAAGTGGTGTAAACAAAGTCATCATAAAGTGTTTCCAATAATTAAAAGGAAAGCAATTTCCTTTTTCCCAAAATCTTGAAGGTGTCAAAAAAGGTTGGTGGCTTTCTCAAAGTCATTTGAAGGTGTAAAAGGAGATTGAAATCTTCTAAAAGGTTTGAAAGAAGTATCATTATAGCTTTATCATTTTATTTGTGCACATCATTTTGGCCACCAATAAAATTTATTTTTATTTGGCTCCTTAGACTTGTCTGGAAATTCAATAGAGTCTAAGGATATTTGTGGTATTGTACGATTTTTGGATGTGTGAAACTCTCTTATGTGTCTATTTTTGGCATTTTCGTCTAATTTTTCATGACATACATGGATTAACAAGGTATTAAAATTAATTATTTTTTTCATGTTACAAGAGAATAGAAAGTTGCTTGGAACATTAGACAATAATCTTTCGAAGTAAAAAATCACAAAGACCTACCTGAAATTGAATAAGGAAGTCAAAAAACAAGATTGTAATTGTACTTTAGGGTGCATGATCGATAGTAACTGACACCCTAAAGTGACTTAAAAATAAAGCGATCCTGAGATAAAATAAACAAGTGCAAGCGAGCATGAGAAAAATGGGTAAATGAGGAAAGCATTTACAAAATGCATATAAGGCAATAAAGGATTTGCAAGAGTACAACCATGAATTGTAAGATCAAATTAAATTAATAGAATGAAACTCACATTAAAATAAAAATAAATAAGTAAATAATAATACTAATTAATCAAAGGGTTGATACACTACACTTAGTGGATAATCTTCAAAGTGATCAAGATATGAAAGATCAATTGATTGATGCACTTCAGATAAAATTAAGAGAAAATCAAAATGAACTTGATGATATGCTTGATGCAAAATCTACAACAACGATAGATGAAATTTGTGACACTGAAGATCACATCCAAACAATGAATAAAATTTATGATGCACATGAACTCATCCAGAAGTTGATGAAAGTTGTGACGTAGTGGAGCTACTAGAGAAAATTGATGCAACATGTGATACAAAGGACCTTATCCAAAAGATTTAAGCAACTCATGATACAGATTAAATAATGATAAAAGTTTATGCAACTTGTGATACCCATGACTATTGAAATTCACAATTATACTAAGAGGGGAGATGAATTAGTATAACGAAAATTCTTACTTATTTAATTCCATTCAAACATCATAAAACATCAATCTCATATACTAAACAAGTAAGACAATATATACATGGAAACCCTTACGAAAGAAAACCACAAAACGTATTTATATGAAAGATCTTATAGGCAGCAACCTATAGGAGACACCAATCCTCTCTTCTACTTTGTAGACACTAACCTACAAGAGACACCAATCAAATATGTTACTTTGTAGTAACCAACCTACAGGAGACACCAATCCCCTTTGTTGTTTTGTAGAACCAACCTATAGGATACACCAATCTCCGTTGTTGTTTTTTTGACACCAACCAATAGGAGACACCAATCCCCTCAACTGCAAATATTTTCAAACACCATCCTACTTTCTAGATTCTCCACAATGTCTATTAGTTGCTTCTACTTTCACCAAGTCTTCTTGTTTCTTTTGTCTTCACTGGCTTTGTTAGTTTCTTCTACCTTCACCAAGTCTACTTCTCCCAAAACTTGTTGCTTTTGGATTTTTCCCAAGAATGAATTTGCACAGAATGCCACTATCCAAGTGTGAAAATCTGGTTCTAAAATGTCTACCACAAGTACCTAGAGATCTCTTCTCTCCCATCCAAAGTTAACAATCTAAAATATCTTAGAAAAAAATTTATAGCAAAAATGAAAAACGAACATGTTTGAAGCATGTTTCATGAGCATTCAAGAACACTAAATTCCTCAAATCATATCTTTGAAATTTTAGAAAAATAGGGTCTAAAATTTCTACCACGTGTACCTTGAGATATCTCCTCCATCTCCTCCAAATTTTAGATTTTGAAACATTATAGAAAGAAAGATATAGCAAAAATACCAAGCTAGCATGTTTGAAGAAGATTTCAAGAGCATTCGGGAAACCTAACTTCCTTCGACCATATCTCTAGAATTATAATGAATCAAGGTCTGAAACTTGAACCAAAAGCACATGAAGATCTTCTATATATATCCTCCCATGTTTCACAGTCTAAAATGTCCCAGAACAAAAGTTATAATGAAAATTCCCAACTGACATGTTTGAAGAAGATTTACAAGAGCATTCAAGAAGCCTAACTTCCTTTGGTTGTATCCTTGAAATTATAGAAAATAGTGATTTGAAATTTGAACCACAAGTACATGAATATCTTCTACATGTATCCTCTAATTTTCATGTACCAAAACATCACAAACGAAAAGTTATAGTGAAAATGTCAAGCTAACCTATCTGAAGTTGATTTCAGGAGCATTCAAGAAGCCTAACTTGCTTTGCCCATGTCTCTAAATTTATAGTGAACCAATGTCTAATATTCTAACCATAGGTACGGTAAGATATTCTTTATATCTCCTCCAAGTTTCACAATCGTAAACATAACATGCGAAAATATATAGTGAAATTTCCAGGATGGCTCATTCACTTCATAAATCACATTTTTGCTTCCACATTTAGACTCCAAGAATCACCCCAGAATTTATTCCTCAACTCCTCTTGCAACCTTATATCTATTCTTCGATGAACTGATGTTAATGAACTTATATCTCCCTTAGTTATAGTGTTTGTATGTTCACTTATGTAGTTGACTTGTAAAATTGGTTGGGTCGGCATGTTTGTACTTTGGTTGGGTTATATTGACAAAATATTTCATATATCCTTGTTTCTATGGAATTAGAGGGAGTGTCATATACTATTGGAAAGGTCTCGGAAATTTCCAACCATATATCATATGCTCCCATTTAAGCTATGTAGTTGGATTAAAAGTGCCTTCAAAGATAGGGTATCCAAATGGGGTTTGCTTGTCCTTTGGTTGGGTAATCTTGAAAAAATATTTCATATCTCCTCATTCTTTTAGAGTTATGAGGAGAACCATATATCATTAGAAATATCTCAAAAAAATATTTCCAACCATAGATATTGTTCTCCCATTTCAGCTAGATAATTCGAGTAAAAAATCTTTCAAAGATAAGGTATCCAAATGGGGCGTCAAAAATCAAAAAACAATATTTCCAACAATCTTCATTTTCAGTTATTTATATTAGACATAAGATCTCTTATCTTTGACATCAATGACAACAATATTTCCAACAAAGGCATAATACAAGGATTGATGCTCAGTGTAATATAGAAGACTTGATGGAATCAATGAATGAAGCACATAATAACAGCAGCGCGACAGTAGCAAAAGAAATTGTGAAGAAGAAAAACAACAACGAAATGGTCTTTCCAGGATGTTTATCCGACCCTCGGAAGAGCTATTTAAAAAAAATGACTTGGATTGGGATATGACAAAGAAAACACCTTGCGTATTTTTTATTACTCCAAACTAGTTTAGTTTTTGAGAACATGATTTCTTGAAGATGTTCAAAATATTGAAAACAAATGCCATCATTACCAAAGAGTTGGTCACATGGAGAATCAGTGTTTTGATCTCCATCCTTATCCTCGCTGTGGGAAAATGAATCAGTTATCAGAAAAATGTCAAAAGAAAAATCAAGCTAAAAATATAGTTAATTATGGATGGATAAATTCTTGGAGATGGAATCTACATGTGAAGCAACTACATTAGTCTTACCGCCTAGTCAAAACAAAGGTAAAAAAAATAAAAATAAAAAGAGTCAAAGATGGTACCCTCCACACGTAAAGTGGGGAGCCCAATAATAAAATAAACTCTCTTGCACCTTTCAGGGGGGAGTAAATTGACAAATTCAAATTGGTTAGTGGTCATCTAAAAACACCATATTATTCAAGTTAAAATTGTTAGTCGTAAAACAAAAATCACCGCATAATTCATAGCAATTTGGTTAGCGACCATCCAAAAATCATTATATTATTCAAATAAGATTGCTTAGTGGTAAAATATAAACCACAAGTTTCCATGGAAGATAGTTAGTGGTCAACCAACAAAACCACAACCTAAACAATCGAAAGCCCGAACTTGGATCTTTTCAAGAATGAAATATTGAAAAATTTCTCACCTTGGACCTGAAAAAGAGGAATATTAGATATCAGGCTTCAATATTCCAAGTCAATCAAGATTTGAAGTTAAGCAACTAGTCTCCTCAATAAGAATAATTCCATTTTGTCACTGGGAATGTTGAGAAATAATAGTTGTTCACTTCCAAACATCCAGATATTGGCAATGTTTCTGGCATATCTTCATCAAATCTTAGTTCAACAATTTTAAGATTGAATATAACAAAATTTATTGGTAAAATTATTTGTAATTGTGATTGATGGGGGGAATGTCAAATTGTGAGTCCCTAGACAATCACAGAGTCTAAGACTATATTGTCATGAGTTGTGATCCTTATCTCGATAAGTTTTTGTCGTGATCCAAAAATGAGTTTCCAGTGAGATCTAGAAGGTCAAATTGATGTATTATAAATTCATATCTTGGAATCAATATAGTGTAATAGAACAACATAAAGGCCTTTTCTGCCACTTCTCTTCCTTGTTCTTGTTAATTGATGCAGGAGCATCCAGCTCACCGTAATTGGGCAGAAATCCAACCAGGTTCAACAGCTAGTGATCGATTGAACTGTCAAAGTTTTATGGGAATAATTTTTCTTTTTATTTTATTTTACAGAATCAACAAAAGTTAGATACCTCTTTTATTTTCCAGTTTAGGATTGTTGTAGTTTCGATTGTTAATTAGAAAGTAGTCCATGTAATTAGGGAAAATAACAATCAACTGTTCCTACAAGTCTTGGAATACCAAATGAGTATAGTTATTGATAGAATTAGAAGTTATGTAACCATATTCTGTAACAGTTAAACTAACTGCAAGCATCAACTGAAAACAGAGGGCTATAAAGCCAAAACACATGTAACAGAAGTGGGGTTCAGTTCAGGAGAGGAAAGTTGAGTAAATTCAGAAGGAAAAGAAATAGAAAATACCAAGCATTCAAAACCAGAGAAGTTATTGTCCATCTAAATTATCTGTATAAAGATGTGTTGACATTCATTTACGTTTTCATCATCTAACGAGCTACTGTATCATCATTATTTATTACATTTTCATGGCTACTGTGTAAACATTATTCACAATCGAATATAAACCAAATAGATAGAATCTTAATGAATTCAGAGTCATCAAATTAACAATCACCTACTTATTTTACGCACGCGGTGAAGCAACATTTCAAATTCATAATGTTCAGTTATCAACGACCGAGAAATACAACCAGTCATGTTCACAAGCTTTCCAACGTTCGAACGCACAAAAGGACAAACGACAACCAAAGCCGAATATGCAGAGGTAACAAAACAACCATACACTCTCTTTATATTAAAATTTCATTTCAATTGTCAAGAACAAAAATCTACAGCATTGTTGGTAGATCCGAGCCACATTCCAAAGGACAGAGACCATTCCAGACATAACTAGAGCCGAATACGACTGAAGGACGAAAACCCATGTCAAATCGAAAAACCCTGAGTTAGGGTTTGTATCAGACAAACAACCAGAGGCCACACTGGACTCTCATACATTCTCATACAGAGTCGATAAAATTAAAACTACATTCGAATAGCATATACAGTGACCAAATAACCAGACCAGGGGACGGGTCGTCCTCAGAAAACAACAATCACAGACAGATAACGAGTTTCAGGCCTACCCAGAAGACGAGCAACTAACATAGCCAAGCGTAGGAGAATACGCCACCCAGGTCGCCCATAAGGACCTGCAAGGAGCCAAACACAAGTATTAGTGTATGGTACAGGAAAAACTCAGGGGAAAACAAAACCCTGTAAGAAATCAACCTGTCGAAACGAACCTGGAGGGCGCGGCCAGACGCCATAGCTTGAACAGCGAACGGAACTGAGCAATTGTAGAGAAAAGGGACAAGTTGGGTTAGACCCAGAACGAAAAGAAGGGCAAAATTGAAGCATGGAAGGATAGTTATACCTGTGTTGAATCGAGGGCGCGTTCCTGAGAAGCCCTGTGCTTCCAACCAAGACCAGTGTCGTGTCGTGAGAAGGCAGACAACCACAAATAGATACCAAGAAATGGAACTTGGAACAAAAACCTCAGGGAACCAGTAAGGCACACAGTAATCGCACAGTGAAAGCCATATAACAGTGAACAGAGAGATTGAGTTCAAACCACAGCCGAATACAACCAATAGGCGTTACAACCACAGCTAGAAGCAAGCAAATTAACCAGAAAATCCACGCATACAAGAACCAATGAAGTAGCAGCGTAACTTACCAAGAACCGAGCACGAAACCAGGCGAACAACCTCCACAGTTAAACAAATTTGCCATCAAACGAACGAACAGGACAACCAGAGGTGGAACTAAGGTCTCAGACAGCATCCAGAGCCAGCAAAACCACGGCATATCACATACAAGTTTCGTTGTAGAGCCAGAGAAACCACAGCATAACGCACCCACCATTTCATTGCAGAACTAACAAAACCCTCGACGGCAGCAGAACAATAGCCAAGGAAGAATCGAGAGACTACATTAACGTTAGGGTTAAGGTGCATTCTGAGGCAGAGTACTGCCATTAACTCCAGCATTTACTACCCCAGCTACCACCAACACACAGAACCGCGGGCAAAGATATTTCGTCCGCCACGTAATCGATCCGGGTTGTCAAATAAAGCTTAAAGCGTTGCCAAGTGGGCTGGGTTCCATCATTAATTCTTAATAATCTTTGCAATCGTTGGTACGTTATGAGTGTTAAAATTGTTAATGTCTTTAATACAATTAATTGTTATCATTACATCCATTAGGAAGTCAGTGTGAAAAAGATTCATACGCGTAGAGAATTGATATCAATTAATACTCACATGGATATTTCTTATATACATGTCTATTTATTTATAGAGAACATTTTTTTAAGTTTAATTATTACTATTTTGAATACTAATTGTATTATTTAATATAAGGAAATAACATATTTTTGTTTTTGTTTTTTACTTTAAATTAAATATATCAATTTATTTATTGCAGTGTGTAAAATAACTCTTTTTTTATCACTAAATTTATTCATTCATATTTATAAATACTTCTTATAATTAATAATAAAATCCAAAGGGGTGTCAGAAGCGTCGAGGGGGTGTGTATTATCATGGAGGAAAAAGAGAAATATTGTATTCTTGGGGTATGGGTTCAACCTTAAACAGCCAAGCTACCTTTATCAAGGCCTAGTCCAAGCACTATGATTTAAAGCCACTGAGTTAATTATAATAGGTGACTCTTCTCTTCTCATCCCTTATTTACAAAAATGATCTTCCCTTAATAATTTGAAAGTGAAGACTTTCCTTGCAAGAATAAGAGGCTTGGTTCATAAATTTGAACAATATGAATCCTTTCACACTTTAGGAAATAACAACACAGAGATTGACTTGCTGGCAAATAATAATAAAAATAAATGTTTGATTCCTTAAATAAATAGAATGTCATCATGCCCAAAGGCACAAGGGGCCTTTTGAAATATGAAAACGAGTAATCAGTTGGATACATGGAGGTTCCTCTGAGCTCCCAGACCTCAACATGCCAGCAAAGGAGGAGAATGGTTAAGAGGACAAGAAGGACTTATCAGCAACAAAACCCCAAAAATAGACCAGTACCCAATGAAATGTATTTTTTGTTTTTTTATTAGGAAGTTCCCCCAAAAATAGACCAGTACCCAATGAAATGTATTTTTTGTTTTTTTATTAGGAAGTTATTGGAAGCTTTATACTTATAGATGAGTGAATAATTCTAAGTTGTATAAAGAAGAACATTCTGAATTTTGGCTATTATGGTATGTTTTAGACCCAAATTCTCTCACTCTCTGACTCATTATACTCTTTCGTGTACAATAATAAAAAAAAAAAAAATCAATTACATTTAAAATAACAATAATAACTATTTTTATAAACTTTTAATTCACATCATATTACAACACATATACAATTATATTTTTTAATTCTAGAAATATGTATCAAGTTTAATAAGATATGTTAATTATGTTCCTTGTAAACCAATATTTCTTCCCCCAAGTTATCTTTCTAATTTTTTTTCTCATTATGTCACCTACAAAATTGAAGTGTCACATCCAAGTCCTCTTAACACTAAGCCCAATGTGCACCTGTCCACGTCCAAGCACCACCTATCACATCAAGCGTTAAGCTGTCTATGTGTCACCATTATTTAAGAGGTGAAAAATGTTAAAATACAGGCTACCCAAGGCCCCATTGTAATTACCATGGCAACATGAACCAGCTCATGAACACGAGGAATGAATATAATAACGAGGAGAAGTTGTTTTGTTACTACACCTGAAGAGAGACGTTCCAGACTCAGTTACAAAGAGTGATTTGACTCATAAGAATGGATTGAATCTTTGATTATTCGACTGTGTTTTTCTAGAGTAAGTTACAGGGCATATCTACAGCTATTGTATCAATAACGATTGTGCAGCAGCCACCCTCATGACCTCAAGTGATGTGACACCTTAGTTTTGAAAGAAACCAGCAAATATACAGCGATAAGTATGTAACTGCAATCATTCATGGTGATTGTGGAATCCATGGATCTCATATATAGCGTGATTGTATCGATCAAAGCAGAGGGAGGACTTTGACGTGGAGATTTGGTGAAGGAAGGGTGAACCTAAGGCCAGTTTCTAATAGAAAATGGTCATAAATCTCATTCATGGCAATTTCATGACCAGGTTTAGAGGAATCAGATTTGTTCATATGCCTCGAACAAATCCCATTTTTATTACCTGTCAAGGATAAATCTACGTGCCTACCTGGAAAATGTAATAAAAAGAAGAATAAACATATAGTTTATTGAGCAAATGCAGATTGGGTGAAAATATTTATGCGCAAATAAAAGGTGAATATCAAAATGTATGAGGTTCTATTGTATTTACTAGATGGAGCAAAGTTTGACGAAGATTCAGAATAGTTTGCCAAAGTAGTTAGATAAGTGAGACTCAACATATGTATATTGTAGATTAAACCTAATCGTTTAGGACCATTGAACAATCAAGCCAACCTCTCAATAATGATCAAGAACAATCATCAACCTCAGCAAACTCTACAAGAGGATGCAACCATTCAGTTCACAAGATCCCTAATTTTTTTACACCGAAATGCTGCCAAAATACTGAATGATAGGTTTTGCCAATTTGAGATGCTTTTTTTCCTTGTTTCTTAGATTGTTTTCTTGCATAGATATATGTAGAGATTGAATATGATTGTTGGTTGATGTTATTTCAAGTGCGTTCGAGGATGTGAAGGTAAAGCTCCATGAATCAATGTCTGTACATGGATATTGATTTTGTTTTTTAGTCAAACTAGTTGTTATTTTCTAACGGCTAGTTAGTTGCTCTCTTCATCTATTTATTTCATTGCCTAGATCTGGTTCCTCATCTTGTCCTGAAGATGAACCACATTCATTGGTTCGAAATGCGTCGACGAGATTATCTTCTATGCGATTTTTACCGAAAGATGTTGTTATACTTAATATGGATCACAGAAGTCTAAATTCAAATATTATCATTTCGTCGGTGACGATCATGTGATGGTTTTGCAAGAATGTGATCATACTTCCGCAAACGATTCGTCTAAGTGTGAATTTGGTTCACACTCCTCTTCTATATGCGTCTTCGAACTTGATTTCCAAATGGTCGAAGTATACCATCATGTTTTGCAGAGTCTTGTATTTGAAATCCTGAAGAAATAAGAACCACTTTGTTGGTCTAAATCTTGTCTCCTCGTTTCTTGTGACATATTCCTTTTGTTTTTTGTTTTTTTATGTGTGGTTCATGGACATTAGAGATTAGTGGTCGTTATGTCCACAAAAACTATTCGAGTAAATCCACACGAAGGGACCACTTCCCACAAGTTCATTAACAGAGCTTAACCCCAAGAGAGTTGAGGATAATTGAACCTGTAACCTCCCATTAGCAAGGTGCTTTAACGATGGGAACTCAACCAATTGAGCTAACCCTTGGGGATATCATCTTGGTTTTGTTATATTCCATGCTTTAGATATTTTGTTTGTAGGATTTGTTCCTTTTGTATTTAGCATATATTTTTGTACATTCATCTATCTTATTTTAATTTTGCAAATAAAATAAAATAAAACACAAAAACAAAAACAAGGATTTAATAATGCTTGAATTCTAACATTTATAATAATACTCAACCTTGAGGGTTAACTCAATTGGTCGAGTTATCACTAAAGCACCTTGCTAATGGGAGGTCACATGGTCAATTCTCCTCGACGCTCTCGGGGTTAGGCATTGCTAATAAGTTGATATGATGTGATCCCTTCGGGTAAATCTGTGCAGATATTTCCTCAAAAATAATAATAATAAGAATACTCTCATCGATCAATTTTGGCACTTCAATGGTTAAATATTTCACCTTAAAAGAGGAGGGTACTATTTAATTTTCTTGTGTAGAGAGATAAAATTGCTTTCATCCCGCATTTACATTTGATCGCTGCTAGTTTTGTTGTTTTATTTTCCCTTATTTGCCAAAATCGCATGTTGCAAGTTTGTTCCTTGTGAACTGTTATTTCCTTGATGAAGGCAAGAGGGTTGAGTTGCACTAATCTTGGCATGGATTCAGTTTTCCTTGCATGGATTTAGACCTCGAGCAACATTCCCATTGCTTCTCACTAGTCGTCGAGATGTTCAATTTGTTGATGTCGAAGCGATGCAATTTTAGATATCAACAATTTGTATCCACTAATGAATTTCATCATGGATTTTGCCGTTGGTATGTCAAGAGCAAGAACACTGAAAGAAGGGATTCTAGATTATGCACTTGGTCATTTCTAAATTGTTTTGGTTTTGGTATTCCTTTGCAAAATTGATTCATTGAAATTGTAAGAACCATTTTCATGTATCGTGATACCTCGACAAATTTTAGAATGGTTTTAAAACATGGACAAAAGAGATGGTCGAGATGCAAAGTGTTATCTTCAACTCTGCCATCAAATGGACATAGTGGTAAAAATGAATGAAGCTTAAGATGATGGTGGAAAATAGGGTATTTGATACCTATGTCATGGAAATGGCAATGCTAGTTGAGAGATTCAGAAAAAAGAATTCTTTGCATTTAAGGTAAATACTCATTGATAACATCAGGAGGTACATATCAAATTGGGCATTAAATTCTCTAGTCAATAGGATTATATCTTATTTGAAGCTACCACAAGAATTGGTTTGTCGTCCCTAGTTATGATTTTTGAGTCTCAAGATATCGTGTTTTGAGTTTATGGACCCACATGTTGAACCTTTTCTCTATGGAAACAGAGTCCGCACTCGAAACTGGTATCCTCGTAGGTCAAGTAGAAGCTAGAAGGTTCTTTAAGCAACTAGACATGAACTCTTATATGGGTTTGAATGAGTAGAATCTTTAGTTTTTTTTAGTATGCATATTATAGATGTTTTGTTGAGGAGTATCTTTATTAGGTTAATTCATGAGGTGTAGATCAATTGTTTTATAAGTTTATGGGTAGGGTTTGAAGGTGGTAGCCACCTATGGAATAAATATTATTCTAAAGGGTGTCCAGGCTTAGTCAAGTCTTGAAAAATCTTGGTGACAACATCCCATTAGTGGATAAATTGTTCTTCCATTTAACATTAAGGTTGTTTCAGGCCTACGATCTTCCTAGATGTAAGTTAGCACATCTATTGTTGAAATGTGGTTGTCATGGATGTCAATCCAAGCAACACTAGAATATGCCCCACATTTGTTGACCAAAATGACATGGAAAATCATAGTGTCTTGAGTTTGAATCATCTTTGTTGGATACTCCTTGTCAAGTTGATTCCGATGGTATATGACACGCCACGAGAGCCTTCACGATTTGAGATATATGCTTGTTTAAAGTTGAATCCCCCATGTGTGGGTAAAAACCCCAAAGGATGATGATGTGACATCCTATCATTGTCCAACACATTATTCAAATTAAAGAAGTAGGGTTTTCATCAAGGTTTGTTGCTAAAATATCTCATGGAGGACTCAAAGATTATATTAAACTTACAAGGGGTTTGGACTTCAATAAAAAATTAAATCCTCATCCCAAAAGGTAAACAACCTCACTTTTAGGCTTTAAAAGTTAAAATTCAAATTTTGAATAGGGTTTCCCCTCCTAAAATTCTTTAAGTTGGTTGCCCAAATTCATTCCCTCCTAAACTATATAAAGGCATCTTATATTACCTCTTAAGTCAAGCATTTCAATGGATAACACTTGTGATCAAGCTCTAAATTCCTTTCAACCATGTGGAGCAATGCTATATTAGACAAGCAGGTTAGGGAATTTTTGTTTTGATAAGGGATTCATTGCGTGCCATTACAGGTGATAAATTGAGAAATCTAGTTGTAGTCCTAAATTTTTTTTATTCCTCCAAAGGCTAGATCTCTAAGCATCTTATGGTCCTATTTCAAGTGTAGATCTATCTAGGGCTTACCTAAAGCAAAAAGGGTGACCAAATCAGAACAAAACTTGTGGTTCTAACCTTTGCACAGACTTAACAATGAAGTGATATAGGACTACCTTTCCTTTGAAAGAAACGAGGTATGTTGATCTATGATTCAAATTCCAAGAGTTGGTTGTGTCTTATACCTTTGTGTTGATATCTAAGGTTTGAAAGATTTTGATCCATTAAAATGAATAATGGCCCACAATAGTTGTCAAACTCATTATCATTTTTCGGGTGGTTGGGTGGTGCTAAGCAGGTGATTGAAATCACCTTTAGGTTGGAGCCTAAAAACACTTGAGGGTGGTAGGGTGGTGCTAGGGCAAGTAGGAACTTGCAATGGTGTTGGTGCATCCTTTCAGCAGCAGTTGATAAAACCAGGGCATTCAAGCATCCTTCCAGTTGGAGCTCAAAAATTGAATGTTTTTCTAGAGTACTGGGGAGTTGGGGCTTCCTTTTAAGTTGGAGCTAAAGCATTTATGTACTCATAAAATTATTTAAAAAGTGTTCGGTTATTTTTCTCCCAGAGGGGTTTCCACCTAAAAGATTTGCATTGTTCTCTTGATGTGTTGATGCTTCATATGTTGTTTATGCTTTGAAAATATTAATTAGTTACTAACTGATAAGAAATATTGATTCACCTTCTCTTAGTATTTCAAACATCTATGACATTTAAGTTGATTTTAAGAACATAATCATTATGACATTTAAATTGATTTTAAAAACATAATCATTATAACCTTGGGTTGTAGTCTATTATAAAATTCTGCATTTTCAAATTATCTAATTCAATCATTATTCATTTTAATAGAAATATAATTATTGTTCTGAGAAAAAAAAACAAAAACAAAAAAAACATTTGTTTAAAAAATTTATTTATAAAAATGATAATATTTAATGGTGTTTACTCAAAAATAATTTATATAAAAAAGAAGCTAAATAGTATGATAAATAACCTATTATAAAATCTGATTATGAAAAACGTAAAATGTAAAATTTCAAAATTTAAAACATCGTACATATAATTTATCACAATAATATGTTAAATTCATTAAAACTTTATTCAAATATATCTTAAAATTAATCAATAATATTTAGTAAGTCAATTTCATCCTTTTTCAATAGATATATTTTCCATTTTAAGTGATTGACTTTATATGAGTTGCATAAACAAATAAGAACGAATTAACTTATAAATAATTAAAATTAACATCTAACTCAAAAAATGGAAACAATACAAATATCTCTTACCAATAAGGTTATTTTCTTAAATCACCTTTACCTTGATACACTAATTCTAATAGTGACTATGAACGAAAAACTACAATCTTCAAAGTGGTGACATTGTGATATTTAGGAATCATCTAACCATTTTATTGAAGGTTGGTTAAGTATGAGGTGATAATTATAATTAATATTTTCAATATTGTAATTATGAAGGATAAACGTGATATCTATTAAGTGGGTTTATTATATATGATTGGGAAGAATGAATGTTATTTTTCTCATTTTAGATTTAATTCTTGCAGATCACATGTTAAATTCATATTGCAAATCACATGTTAAATTCATATGGACTATATAATTATAATAATTTTAAATTTTGTTAATATACAATTTTAAATCTTAAAAATACCTTACCCTTTTTCACGAGCTAAAAAATAAAATATTTTATTACATAATAAAAAAAATATAATATCTAAACAATTCTTCCTTTTAAAAACAAGATTTACAAGATTTTCTCACTATTTAATATTACTTGATATTACACCATATATGCCACTCCAAATGTAGTGATCTAACATATCCTTAAGTGCAACATTTTCAAGACTTTGCCTCCTCTTGTTTTTCCATTGACTTTTTATATAATTTTAAAAGTTTTTAGTTCTTATTTGTTTTCCTTGAAAAAAAGACATATATAAATATATCTCTACAAGTAATAAAACAAAAATAATTTTAGGTTAATTAAATGTTGAGATTTTCTATTTTAATAAAATAGGCAAAAATCTCAGTAGGTGACAACAATAGGAATTTGTTGCTAGATTAGCTCCAGGTTGTTGGGAGGGAGTTAATGCATCCTAAATTTGATGTGAGAGGATTTATGAGGCAGTTAGATTCTCTTTGTTATAAATCAGATGTCCATATGGATTGTTTGGGGTGAGAGTTTGTGAGGATTTGATTTATGTAATCTCCTGTTTGATTAATAAAGAATTGTCGATGCCTATGTTTGGTGGACGTAACCCAGATTGGTTGGGTGAACCACGTTAAATTCCTGTGTTGCATGTGCATGATTTAATGGTTGTGTATATGTTTTATTATTTGTTGTGCATCTGATCTCCAACAAGTGGTATCAGAGCATGTTGGAGGCTTGGCGTAGCGGAGAAGGTCCTGCGTGTAATGTGGTTGTATGCTGCGTAGAGGAGGAGGTCTTGTGTGTTAACGCTGGTGGATTGCGGGAATTGCCATATCCTCGCAGGTGGAGAACTGGTCGGTTGCATTCTAAAACGAGTCAGTTGAGCTTGGTTCGTTGACGCTGGAGACTGCTGGCGTATGACAATTGGTGGAGTCGGTGAAGGATGCTTTGCGCAGAATTGTTGGTGCGTAGTATTGTTGCATACCGATTTGCAGCGTGCCAACCTTTAAATGCGTGGCGTTGGTTTCCTCATTGCGTGAGGGTGCTGGAAGGTATCAAACCTGCGTGGAGTTGTCACTTCGAGTCAAGCACGACACCGGACCAGAGAACATTGAACAACAATGTATATGGAAACAGTAACATGTATTGCTCACTAGAAAGGTAACTACTCGTGTTTTCATTTCGTAGCTGGTAAGATATTCTGACCCAAGAGACCGAATTCCACCGATTCAAATTTGTTCGTGAATGTACAAAAAACAATGTGTTATCCATTATTTTGGGTGAATTATCTACATGTATCCTGACCAGACATGATAAGGTTTACGATCATGTAATGCAATTGCACGGTCACCATTTTTCATTTGTTAGTTATTTTTTATGTGCTTTGGCCGAAAAAGGAATCGAAAGGGCCATAACTCACCGTCCAATTTCTAGTGCTCCTGTGTCTTTGGAAACGCCAATAACGTGGGAAATAAGTGTGATTTATTTGCGTGCGAGTCCTTCTTCGAATTCACATTCGGATCAAGGGACTTCATGTTAATTAGAGTATGGATGCATGAAGATCTGCCTAGGCAGGAACACACGATATCGCATGAGGACCAAATTTGCATGAAATCAGCGGGAGAAAGATCTACGATCCACATGGTGTTAAAAACTTTGAGGCCGCGTAAGGTTCTGAAGTATCCGTCACATCAAAATTTTATATTTCGTTGAGGTACAGCGCGAGGTCATTCCTAGAGGTTTGGCACATAATTTTTTATTTTTTTTTTAAGAAAAATTTTGTTTTTTGTTTAAAGCAAAGGCATATAAGTGCATATGGCAGAAATTTGTATGTGAAGTACAAAGGGCAGATATTTGTTTGTTTTTAAAGGCAAAGGCATTTTTTTAAACACAAACTTCATTTATTTAAAGTTCTTTTTTTGGAGATTATTGTGTTTTTTGGTTGATACAAGATGGCGAAAACTCAGAGTGCCCGGTTTGAAATTGAGAAGTTTAATGGCAAGAATAATTTCGAGATCTTGAAGGTGAAGATGCATGATTTGCTTGTCCAACATGGCGTGGCAAAGGCATTGTTGGGCAAATCCAAACAGCCTTACAACATCACAGATAATGAGTGGGCCGAGATGGATGAAAGAGCGATAAGTGCTATTCGACTGTGTCTAGCTGATGATGTCCTGTTTAATATCGTGTCGGAGACAACAGCGGCTAGTTTGTGGGCGAAACTGGAGAAACTGTACATGACCAAATCCTTAACCAATAGGATTCTCTTGAAGCGACAGTTGTACAGTTTGCGAATGAAGAAAGGTACATCGATTGCTGATCATTTAAATGCTTTTAATACTCTTCTTGTGCAATTACAAAGTATAGAAGTAAAAATCCCATCCGAGGATAAAGCTATTACTTTA
>APFE031081195.1:5286-27438 GCA_000404065.3 Pinus taeda | reverse complement strand
CTCTCTTCCCTGTCTTCACAGACCCTCGCGCTTAACTCCCAGATCCGGAGCTTTCCTGGTCTTCCTTATGCTATTGGTTTTTCACTCTTTAATCAGACTCCTATGTTTTGACGTTTTGATGTGGCCTTGGAGAGTTAACTCTCCACTCGCCTATTCCAAGGCCCTAAAATCCTAAAACTTGTTTGTGTATTCTAAAAATAAAACAGTTCTAGTTGATTTTATTAGCGCTTGATTTTTTAAAGGTTTTTCTTTTAGGTCAAGAGGTAGTGGAAGTGAAACTGATGATGTGTTTTTGACGCAAAAAAGATTAATAAAACTTAAACTATATGCTTATGCACTTTTTGTCTTTGTTTTTCGATGAAAAGTAATCTTCTACTCGGTTCAAGAGGAAACTTCTATTGAAACAAATTTTTCATTTTCTTTTCTTATTCATGCATACTCCACACTCAAAAAGCTAACAAATCTATTTTATGCCAAAGAGATGCAAATTTTTCCTAAATGCAATACTAAATGCTCGATGCAAGATTGAAAACTACTCTAAAAAAGAAACAAAAGTTGTTCTTGTTCACCAAATTACTTTTTGCCACTTAATTATATTTAGATGGAATCAAAGATAGTGTAATTCGTCTAAATATTAAAAGCAAAACTCAAGATAACAAAAACACTTTCGTTCAACAAAAGGAAGCAAAACGAAAAACAAGTTCAAGAAACCAAAATTTTTTCGAAAAGCTCACTTGAAAATAGAAATAAAAACAAAAAACAAACAAGAAATTCTTTTGAAATTGCTTTCAACAAAAACCGTCACTTCACAATCGAAAAAGCAAGAAACACTTTTTTGCAAGTTTATACCCAACAAGAAATGGAAACTCAACAAATGTGTCCAAAAGTGCTTTTGATAATGAAAAGGAAATTCGGAAAGCTTTGGTAGCAAAGACCAAAACAAAAGATCAAAAGAAAGATTCCAAGAAAGTTTCAAGAAACAAAAAAGCAATAGGTCATAAAAACTATTTCGTTAAGCAAACCAAGACGTCACCAAGAACGAAGTTAAACACAAAGATTAATGAAAATCTTTTCTGCTCTGATTGCTCAGGGCAGCCAAGATTTCAGTAAGGAAATCTTGTGTGTTTAAAGTGAAAATATAATGACACTCGCAAACACGAAATAAGACCAAGACTTCTTGCTATTCAAGGAGAAGTCAGAGTAAAGACACTTGCTGGAGGAAACAGATAACTGCTACTGACACAAATGACTGTTTAAACTGACAGAAAACACCAGAAGCATTCCAGAGACAAAAAGTTTATAAATCTTGAAAATTGCTAAGTATACGCGACTGCACTCAGTGCAGAATGCGTGTATACGCTACTGTTCCTGAGGAAACCTGCGTATACGCGGGTTTACTTCGGGCAACAAGTGTGTATACGCTTCTGTAACCAAGAAAATCAGCGTGTATGCAGCCTTTCAAGAAAAATAAAAAAGAAAATTCCAGAAACTGGTCAAACTATAAAATCAGAAACAGACCAAACAGAATCAGTAAGCCAACAAGCTCCTGAGCCCTGATAGGCTTGACAAACACCCAACAAGGAACAACAAGAATGTTGTTCCCCAGGGGAGTCGCCAGTTCTGTTGCGGGAAATTCTCCCCTAAGGTTCTTGGGTGAAACCTTAGCAGACGGAAGATTATCTAAGTTAAGAAACACACACACATACAACGTTTATGCTATAAATAACTACCTCTAAGGTGAGAAGGACATACCTCAGGTCCTACGTTTGGGTAGTTACTCAAGGGTCCAAACCCTTCTTCACGTCCCTTCCGCTCCTTAGCCCTCCAAAACCACAATTCCAAAAAATACAACAGTATATGGACAAGATTTACATAAAAATCATCTTTATGTTATACCAAAAAGGAGTTAGTTACAAACTTATAAACATCCATTCAAACATGAAATTCAAACATAAACATCATTAACACAAAGAAAGAAACATATCGGGAACAAGACGTGTTTCTTTATTAGACAAATAGAATAGTACAAAAAAGAGCAATATCACCTGAACCACTTTTGCAGGCTCAAAGCTCAGCCTCCTTCTGGATCCATCCCGCCTCAAGCCTCTAGTAGGTCTCCTTCCGATACTCACTCCAAGATGTCATAACTAAGGGATGAACATCACAAACACAAAGGAAACAAAGGTTTCCTATACAAGATGGGGGAAGTGCAGGAGGCACAAAAGGTCTTCAGACCTGATCAGGGGGATAGAAAATCAGTATAATCACTTTGCTCAAAAATTTCTCCTTTTAGGCCTCCCTCATGATGTCTTTTTATACCAACTCCAAGGTAGTTTTTTAGTTAGGAATTGGTTGAGGACAGTTGAGGCCACGGGCACTAACAGGTGATCAGCAGGTGAAAACCGCGATCTCCGCCCGAAAATACGGAATTTTTATATTTTTTAAGTGTTTTAATACATATACGCGGGTTAGCTATGTAGAACCCGCGTACACACGCGTTTAACTCAGGGCAATGTCGCGTACAGGGAATAAAACACTGTTTTTTAGATATGTGACCAGGTCTGGAAGGAGGGGTTGCCCTAGGCCATGGCTGAAGCATCACAAACCATACTAGTGAGATTTGGAGCTATAACACCGTTCCTGTGGTTTTTTTTTAGTTTGACACCAGATTTCTCTTTCGGTATTTTGATATTTTAGAAGAAGCACGATTTAATTGTAGACTATACTGTCAGCTACTTGTTAACGAAACAGAGGAGTGCGATCGGAGTTCAGGGTCATCAATTTTTGGTATCGAAGCCAGTTACAGGTGTTGCAACAAAGATGCCACCAAGGGGAGGAATTGGAAGAGGAAGACCAGAACCAAATGTCGTCCTGATAGAAGAAGTCTGGAGACTGCATGAACGAATGGAGATAATGGAAACAGCTCAGAGAAGATCACCTGATGAGAGAACTGAGAGTTCTTCAGAAGAATCTAATGAAGAGGTGGAAGCAGGAGAAGAAAATGAAACTACCAAAGTCCTCAAGACGCTGACAAAAGTTGGAAGCAAACCCAAGATAGAAATTCCTATGTATGAAGGGAGTTTGAATGCAGAGGAGCTCATGGATTGGATCAGATCCATAGATCAGTATTTCGATTATGAAGAGGTTGAGGAGAATAAGAGGGTGAAGTTTGCAGTCACTAAACTGAAGGGCCATGCAGCCATCTGGTGGGACGAGTTACAGACATCAAGAACGAGAAAGGGGAAATCTAAGATCAAACAGTGGGATAAAATGGTAAGCAAACTAAAAGCCAAGTTTTTACCTAAAGACTATCATTTGAATCTCTTTAAGCAGATGCAAAATCTGAAGCAGAAAGGAATGTCTGTTAAAGAATATACTGAAGAATTTTGCAGGTTAAGCATCAGAATAGGGCATGTAGAAGATGATTTGGAGAAAGTAGCCAGATATGTTAATGGGCTAAGGTATGAGATCCAAGATGAGATTAGCATGTTAAGTTTGAAAACTGTTGAGGATGCTTATCAAGCAAGTTTGAAAGCAGAGGAGAAGATATTGCGGAAACAGAGTCAAAGAAACAGAGGAAAGAGCCCAGCAAGAGGTAGAGGATCAACCAGATCCAGAGGAACACAGCATCAGTTTGAAGCAGGAAGTCCAAGCAGTAGATCACCACAGATGGGTGAATCTAGTAGAGGGAGATTCGCGCCTAGAGGAAGAGGGCGAGGAAGAGATGTTAGGTGTTATACCTGTGGAGAATGGGGACATATGTCACGGGACTGTCCTCATAACAAATCAGCAAGCCAGAGGGGTGCAAATGTGGCTGAGGCAAAGCTGGAACCACCTCGACTTGTAGAGAAGGAAGAACCACCAGAGGAAGGTGAATCATTGCTACTTAGAAGAACTTTGCTGAGATCAGAAAAGGAGATTGGAGAACCTGCGCAAAGAAAGAATTTGTTCAGGACTACATGCAAATCAAAGGGTAAGTGTTGTAAGGTGATAATTGATAGTGGGAGTACTGACAATCTTGTGTCTACAGAGATGGTGGAAAAACTTGGATTAACAAGGAAAGCGCATCCTGCACCTTACAAAGTATCTTGGCTTCAGAAGGGTCATCAAGTCATCGTGACAGAACAATGTAATGTGGAAATGCAGATTGGCACATACAGAGATGTGATTTTATGTGACATGATGCCCATGGATGTATGTCACCTGTTATTGGGGAGACAATGGCAATTTGACCGAAAGGCGATTCATGATGGAAGAAGAAATACATACACCATAGAAAAGGATGGAATTAAGCATACGTTGCTACCAGTGAAGAATGATGCTGATAAAGAGCTGCCTGAAAATAATATTATGCTGATCAGTGGCAAAGAATTTCTACAAGAGGTGGATAAAAGCGAAGAGATGCATTTCGCTATCGTGGGAAGGCCAAAGGTAATTTTAACCTCCACAAATTTAAATGATTTGCCTGAAGAAATTCAATCTGTGTTAAATAGTTACATGGATATCATTGTGGATAAATTTCCGAATGAATTACCACCAATTAGAAGTATAAGTCACCATATCGACTTAATACTAGGAACAAGTCTACCTAATAAAGCTGCATATAGATTAACTCCTCAGGAAAACGCAGAAGTTGCAAGACAGGTTCAAGAGCTGATGGACAAGGGGCTGATTCGAGAAAGTTTGAGTCTGTGTGCTGTGCCAATGGTGCTTAGTCCGAAAAAGGGAGGAGAATGGCGCATGTGCACCGATTCCAGAGCTATCAACAAGATAACAGTCAGGTATAGATTTCCTTTGCCTAGGATGGATGATTTAATGGATTGTTTAAGTGGATCCAGGTACTTTACTAAGATAGATCTGAAAAGTGGGTATCATCAGATCAGAATTCGGGAAGGCGATGAGTGGAAAACAGCTTTCAAAACCAACAGTGGACTGTATGAGTGGTTAGTGATGCCTTTTGGGCTCACTAATGCGCCCAGCACATTCATGAGACTAATGAATGAGGTTCTGAAAGAATATACAGGTAAATTTGTTGTTGTTTACCTTGATGACATTCTAGTTTTCAGCAAAAGTAAAGAGGAACATTTGGAACACTTGTAGTTTTGAAAACCCTGCAAAAAGAGAAACTACTAATCAATCTGAAGAAATATAGTTTCATGAAAGAGGAGCTGGTATATTTGGGATTTGTGATTTCCAGAGACGGTTTGAAAATGGATCCGGAGAAGGTACAAGAAATCAGAAACTGGCCTACTCCCAGGAGTGTATTCGAGGTAAGAAGTTTCCATGGACTTGCTAGTTTCTATCGAAAATTTATAAAGGGGTTTAGTCAAGTTTGTGCACCAATCCTTGAGACAATCAAGGAGGCCAATCAGCCATTTCGATGGACAGAAGCAGCTGATAGGAATTTTAATTTGCTGAAAAAGAAGATAACAGAAAAGCCTATTCTAGCATTACCAAATTTCGAGAAAGTCTTTCAAGTGGAAACCAATGCAAGTGGAGAAGCAGTTGGTGCGGTGTTAAGCCAAGAGCAAAGGCCGATAGCATATTTCAGCGAGAAGTTAAATGATGCAAAGAAAAAATACTCTTCCTATGACAGAATTTTATGCTATTGTGCAGGCATTGAAAAAGTGGAGGCATTATTTGTTGCCAAAGGAGTTCATCTTATATTCAGACAACCACGCTTTGCAGTTTATTAATAATCAGCCAAAGCTAAATCAGAAGCACGCTAAGTGGGTGGAATTTCTGCAAAGTTTCACTTTTGTAATAAAGCATAAAAGTGGTAAGTCTAATAAAGTGGCGGATGCATTAAGCAGGGTAAGTTTTCTTTTGCAAGAATTTAAAGTGGGTGTTGTAGGTTTTGATGAAATGATAGAAATGTACAAGGATGATGAGGATTTTAAAGACATCTACACTACAGTGCAGAATCCGGTAATCCATAACAGAAGTCAATGGATGGATTACTTTATCCAAGGAGGCCTGTTATTTAAAAGCAACAAATTATGTGTTCCTAAATGTTCAATGAGAGAAAATATCATTAAAGAGAAGCACAGTGGAGGATTGTCTGGCCATTTTGGACAAGACAAAACTTTCGCTCAGGTGAATGCTTTTTAATATTGGCCTAAAATGCAAACTGATATTAAAAAGTTTGTTGAGAAATGCAGGGTATGTCAGTATGCCAAAGGAAGGAGTCAGAATACAGGTCTATATCAGCCATTACCCATACCAGATTGACCATGGGATGTGGTGAGTATGGATTTTGTTTTGGGTTTACCAAGAACTCAGAGAGGAAACGATTCCATTTATGTTGTTGTAGACAGATTTTCTAAAATGGCCCATTTTATTGCTTGTAAGAAGACTAATGATGCTACACACATAGCCAATTTATTCTTTTCTGAGATTGTAAGATTACATGGTCTACCTGTGAGCATTGTATCAAATCGAGATACTAAATTTGTAGGGCATTTCTGGAGGACACTTTGGAAGAAGCTGGGAACTAAACTCAGTTTTAGTTCAGCCTACCATCCTCAAACGGATGGACAAACTGAAGTTGTGAACAGAAGCTTGGGAAATATACTAAGAAGTTTGGTACATCAGAATCCCAAACAGTGAGATTTGGCATTAGCTCAAGCTGAATTTGCTTACAATGACACGCCAAATCGAAGCACAGGAATGAGTCCATTCCAGATCGTCTTTGGAATGCACCCGAGAGGAGTATATGAGCTAAGGGACTTGGGGAAACAAGAAACCAGAAGTGCAAGTGCTGAAGATTTTGTTGAACAAATGCAGAAGCTAGAAGAAGAGGTTAAAGGTAAACTACAGGAAAGCAGCAAGAGATACAAGAAGAGAGCAGATTTGAGAAGGAGAGAAAAAGAGTTTCAGATAGGAGATTTGGTCATGGCATATTTGAGGAAAGAGAGATTTCCTACAAAAACTTATAATAAGCTAAAACTGAAAAAGATAGGACCCTGTAAAATTAAAAGGAAATTTTCAGCCAATGCATACGAAATTGAGTTGCCGGAAGGGATGGGAATATCCCCCATTTTTAATATTGCAGACTTGTATCCATTCAAGGAGACAGAAACAGAGTTGCAGACTGAAGCTACAGGTGATGAAGTTCAAATTGTGGATTGGGAAGAACAGGTACCAAAAACAACCAAGAAAGAAGTTGAAGCTATTTTAGATCAAAGGATATCCAAGAAAACTCGAGGACAGACGTATTTTCAGTATCTTGTCAAGTGGAAAGAGCAGCCAATGGAAGATTCCAGTTGGTTGACAACAATAGAATTGCAGAAATACGGCATAAATCCTGAAAGTTTAAAGAACCAATCTTTTCTTCTCCGGGAGTTTGATGCAGGAGCATCGGAACTGGCCAGCAATGTGGAAAATTGTCCACATGTTGTGGCCTAATGGGATGAAATTCATTGTTGTGTGTTAAAATTTCAGTTTTACTGAGGAGGTCGATTCATAGTTTGTTATTATTGTAATAAATACAGTTGTTTTGTTTGAATATTTAGTGATAAGATCTATTAAATGAGTGTAACCGTGAGTGAGAAAACAGGGGATTGTGTTATCTGTTGGTTAGAGCAATTAGCGGAGGAAGTATAGAAGAAAAGCACTGTTGAACCCGGTAAGATCGAAAGGCGTAAATACAGGAACCAAAGTTGAGTTAAGTTCAATTCTGAATTGAATGCAATTCCAAAAATTACGAGATCGGCATGTCACTCCAATGAATCGATGATCCGAAAAATGGTGCGTGAATTGGTGTTATCAACAGAAAAATCATTGGAAGCAGATTGTCGATCGCCATTCGGTTTTGACAACTCTGCAAGTGGATCTGGAAGCCTAAAATGAAGGGAAGTCGGGACTCAACTGGTTAGGAGACCACCAAGTCGAATGCCGATTGCCTTGTTAATATTCCTCAGTGATAATCACTGGATTTCGTATCTGTGTAATTTAATTTTACGGTGGAATGTTTTTATGTCGAAAATAAAGAGCACGGATTGCTCAGCCTTTATAAAAAAATACAAATATGCAGATCTCTTATGCGTGAAAAAAAAACTTTTTCCCGGTGGGCGTGGATGTATAGAAAAGAAAGGCGTGTTAGCGCAGACAAATAAAAAGGGCAACTGAATTGTTGTATATGATCACCGTATGTATGCACACCCGTTTTTCTCATTAAACGATGGTTTGTCACTGTGTCTGATTTTAAAAGAACTGTAAGGCTGTGCCTATATGCATAAACCGAGTTTAGTTCCATTCCTGTGGTTTGTTTTTAGTTTGACACCAGATTGCTCTTTCGGTATTTTGATATTTTAGAAGAAGCATGATTTAGTTGTAGACTATACTGTCAGCTACTTGTTAACGAAACAGAGAAGTGCGATCGGAGTTCAGGGTCATCAATGCCCCTTATAGTATATATGCACGTAGTCTTCCACTAAAAGACTACCTCGTGATCGTCCATTTGAATGCACCACTTCTCCTCTCCAGGAGAGTCCAGTGATAAAGTAAATATCTTCTATCTCTATCCTTAAAGGCATTTGATCAATAATGAACACATCATCTTCAATACTCCAATGGCGGATTAACATTTCAAGCAAGCAGGTGTTTGCCTTCATATTTGGCATTTAGAAGAATTT
Organism: Pinus taeda; assembly: GCA_000404065.3. Classification (NCBI taxonomy): domain Eukaryota; kingdom Viridiplantae; phylum Streptophyta; class Pinopsida; order Pinales; family Pinaceae; genus Pinus; species Pinus taeda. The sequence goes on along the minus strand of APFE031081195.1, from coordinate 18,802 downwards.
TAATAAACCGCATCCTCTCAAGGCATCCAAGGCCTGTTGATCTTTCATAACCTCATCATCAATAGTATCATGCTCCCTTTCCCTCCAGGTAATTGTCATCCTGAAAGAAAATCAAGTTTAACCGTTAGATTTTTATGTTTTAAATTCAAAGTGCATATATGCGGGTCCATTTCATACACAGTCGCGTATAGGGCCTGCGTATACACGGGTTTCTCATAACCAACCCACATATATGTCGCGTTGGAATTTTTAACATAATTTCCAATGGTAAAACCTCAATTAAAATTTCTAAAAACAATCACAAATTGATGCAAGCTAGATTTGGGGGTTACCTGGTGATTTTGAGTCAATCTGAATGATCGGATTCTTTGAGGGATAAGTTTGCTTCTTTTTCTCCACAAATTTTGCTCTTAGCACAAATGGTAACAATGGTGAGTCAAAAAACCATTTTATAAGCTTTGAAAATGTCAAATTTTTTCAAAACTTGATTTTGTTTCGTCTCGTGTATCTTTTAACTTGGTAGCTTGGAGTGTCGAGAATGGGTTGTTTTTCAGGACATTTTGGACGCTTTTTCAAAAATTTCAAGTTGGTTCCATGACTGCTGACCCGTCATGGTAAGTATCGATTACTCACTGGCATATAGGTTAGGGAAGCCATTTTTCTATTGCATTTTTCATACTAGCCTTCATTTGTTGATACACTTGCCATAGGGTCGATCCCATCGTGTTATGGTTCGTAGACCATCTTCACTCACCAATTTTTTAAATCATGACATGATGGTAGAGCCATCCTTTTCATGGGCATCGTAGTTAGCACCTCACTAATGTTGGTTACCCATGCTGCTTCATTGAGTAGGCTCGGGAGTCCTCTCTAGTCCTGCCATGACTTGTGCGTTGAAGACTCATTCCTCTTTGCTCCTTCGCTTCGTTTTGGCCTTATACCTTAGAGGCTCTTTTGTGTTGAGTTGTACTACTGCATTGCATTTTGACCATTTTCACCTTTTGGCCTTAAGCCGGCTTCACTTGGACTCGTGTTTAAGCCACTTTTTGACCATGTCTTCTGCAAAAATCAAACTTGCAATCCCTTAGCTTCTGCAACTTGACACACCATCAGACTCGTGGAAGGAACATCCTTTTGAGTGTCCTTGACCAGTTTTTCCTCCCTACATTGAGCATAGGAATGTTCCCATCCCAGGAACTAGATCATCTGTTTCATTGACACTCGTTCTTTCCACTGTACTATAGAATTTTTTTATTCTTTTTCCAGCTAAAAGAAAAAGACAAAAAATTACATATTCCAACAAAGAACGGGAACGGGACAACATTTCCATTTATTGTTGGCAGCTAGAGTCAGTGGTGTTGCCCTTGAACAAAGCACTCGAACAAAGCATCTCCTCCATTTGGGTGGGACTTAGCTTGACTTAGGTATGCCTTAACTTTGTTATTGAGTCAGTTCTCCTCCGATTGGTTATATCTTCTAATCATATGGAGAGTTCGTTCGTGCCTCCTGCATGATGAACTTATACAAAGTCATCATATGCTGCCACATGGTCATCATTGAGTCATGCTTTTGTCCAAGGGAATTAAGAATGAGTCGGCCTCTCTGCAGTGTCTCTTGACCTATTTTTCAGTCAGCCATCCCTAGTTGTCAATGTCTTGTCTATCATCACATCAGTTATATTGGTCCTTCACTCGTGCCGTTTTGAGAAGGTCTCCATTGACTTCTTGCTGGTGGGTCTTGTCCTTATCGACGACGACATCTTGCTCTAAGGACAGGCCTAGAGCCACACCCTGGCCCTATTTTCATTATTGATAGGTCACCTTGTGCTCAGCATCGATTAGTATCATGGGTCTTTGATTGAGTGGTTTCCCTTGTGTTCGACATTAGCTTACATTATCACGCATTGGGATTCGTGCAGTGCCTTGGTTTCCATTTGACCCTATTGGTGGATTCCTCGCCTCTGTGTCAGCTTTCATTATTGGTTGGTTCAGAGGGTTTCTATCGTGCGCTACCTACATCTTGTGTACGCCGGAAACATGCTTTGGTCGGGTTACTACATCTTTTTTCGTCCGAGTCCTTCCACATTATTAGCCTGCGGGTTACACTCCCACTAGATTGATGAAGGATGCCTTAATGCCTTCCTTCTAATGTATCTTTCCCTATCGACTATGACTCATTACTCTGGGGCAAAGGCTTAGAGTCCATTTGGTAGTACCTTGGGGTTTACAGTCATCAATGATAGATCCTTCGCTATCGATAGTGGGAAACCATCATTGTCTCCTAATTGACAAATTCTTACAGGTGTTTGACTTCAACTCATATATTCACACTTCTTAGATTGTACTGGGTACCTTGACTCTCATTACCATTATCGGTGAGTAGCCTTGCGTTTGTTAATGGTATACATCAATGACTGATAATCAAACGATTTCTCACATGGTCAACTTCAAATCATTTATTCCCATTGTGTAGAAATGTACCATGGTAGTCGATGAAGACCTTGGGTTGCATCATCATGCTTTGGTTCACTTGTCAGTTGCTCCTGTTACTGTTAGTTGACACCATTCCACATCATATGTTGCAGTCCTTCACAACGACATCCTATATGCTGGCATCTGAGTTGCGATGTAGTACCATCTTATTCCATCATGTTCATTTGGTACTATTGGGATCAGTTTTTGACATCAGTGATCAACGTCATCTTTCAACTTCATTGATCATCTTCTTATATGTGATATTCAGACATGTACTTGTTTGATCGTGATCAGATGATCCATTATGTACTTTCAGTTCCTTATACTTGTATACACAGTGGATCTGCTTGTACTTGATATGTGAACATGCTTTACTTTCTCTGAGCATGGGTATGCCCACCTCAGATAGTTGTTTCTTTCTGATCTTCTTTTGCTATCTTGGGAGGTTGAAATCTATTGAAGTCCTTCCCGGTTTTTGACAGGTTTCCTTTCCGTATACTTAATACATTTTGGCCATCATGTTCCCCTTCTGACCTCATATATTAGGGGGCATCTGTTATAGCTCCAAATACCACCTTATGTATTTGTGATGCTTGGTTTATGGCCTAGGGCAACCCCTCCTTCCAGACTTGGTCCAAATATTCAAAAAAGTTACAGTGTTTTACTCCATGTACGCGACTTTGCCCTATATTAAAGGCATGTACACGCGGGTCAGTCTATACCCAACCCGTGTATATGTCTTAAAAAACTTAAAAAAATAAATTTCCTTAATTATGGGTGGAGATCACGGGTTTTACCTGTTGATTACCTATTAGTGCCCATGGCCCAACTGTTCCCAACTATTTTCCAACTAAAAAACTACTTTGGGAGAAGTATAAAAAGACTTCACTAGGAAGGCCTTAAGGAGGAGAGAAAATAGAGAATTACTCTACTAAGATTATCCCCTGATCAATTCTAAAGATCCTTGTGCTTCAAGCACTTCCCCAGGTTCAGGAAACCCTTGTTTCCTTGAGATTTGATATCCTTTCACTTGTGGGAGATATCCTTGTGTTGGTTGTGGAAGGAGCCTTTTGAAGATCGGGACTAGACGAACCTAGAGGATGGTTCTGCTTAGAGCCAAAAGAGGAAGACTCAGGTGAACTCTTTCTATGTTTTGATTATATTTATCTACAATAAGAGAAACATTTTCTTGTTCCTGATATCAACTTTGTTCATGTATCTGATGTTATTGTTATGGTTTATGTATGAGTGACTATTTCAATGTATAACTAACCATCTATTTATATGCTATAAAGTTGATTTCACTATAATACTTTATATATATGCTGATGTGTGTCTTTGAATTGGTTGTTTTGCAGGTTCAAAGATCATGAGGAGTTGTAGAGGGTTTGAACCCTGGCTAGAACTACCCGAATGAAGGACCCCGGGTATGTACATCCTCACATAGTTTGCTCATTTAAGCATTTTTCCTGAGTTATTTGCTTGTTTCTTGTTGTGGATTACACCTACTCTGCTAGGGTTCTGACCCAAAGCCCTAGGGGAATTTATCCCTTAACAACTGGTATCAAGTTCGGTGATGGGGTAAAAAACATAAACCATTCACAATTCGCTGATGATATCCTATTAATGGGAGGAGCCTCCATCGTAATAGCAAGAAGATTCAAAAATCTCCTTGATAAATTCATGCAGTACTCTGGTGGGAAAAATAACCATCTAAAAAGCTGCATATATGGATGGAATGCGACAAAAAACACAATACACAATATAGAGCAAATCTTTGGAGTCTCCTACAAGCTAAATTGGAGCCACTTCAATTACTTAGGGATGTCGTTTGGCATTGGACCCCTTAAGACAGAAGTCTGGAATAACATAATTGATAAAATGAAGAAAAAGATACAACAATGGGGAACATCTTGGCTAAACCTAGCTGAAAGGGTCATACTATCAAAGGCAGTTTTATTTGCTCTCCCACTCTATAATTTCTCCTTGATCCAGGCCCCCATCAACATCCACAACAATTTAGAAAAGATTATAAGACAATTTCTATGGTAAGGAGGGAAGTTAGATAAGAAGAAGTTCAGTTTCGTCAAATGGAGGCAAGTTCCCACCAAATATGAAAGCGGTGGACTTGCTATCCGCATACCCAAGCTGTTAAATGTTGCCTTCGGTGGAAAAATTATTTGGCGTTCGATCTCAGGCCCGAAATCATGGTGGAAGCTGGTTCTAGAAAAAAAATATTTGAACACAACTAGACAACATCTATTGGATCATGACACTCCCAGTAGACCTTGTTCGTGAATATGGCAACTTTGCAAAAAGGCCATTACCTTTCTTCAAGACAACATTTCCAAAGTTCCTCATGGAGGCAGTAGCATTAACATTTGGCATGACAAGATCATGGGGAAAAAGGCCCTCTCTGCTGATCACAGTCTCCTCGCCTTGCAGCAGTATCACAAGGATCAAGGAATACAAACCTTAAACCAAATCTCCAGTTGGAATAGCAGCAACGGACAATGGATGGGATGGAATTTTCCTAATCCCCTTGCACAGCTTCTCGATGCTCAAGTCAAAATGAAATAATTTCTACATGGAGCAGCTCCCACCTTAAGGTACGAAGAAAACAACTTTAGATGGGATCCTTTGGGAATTGACTACACCATTAAGGCAGGTTATGATGCACTACTGGACGAATTTCTCCCTTCTCCTCTGTGGGTCTTATGTAAGCAGGTTTGGAAATTTGAGAGCCTACCAAAGATCAAAATATTTATTTCGACCCTATTCAAAGGGAAGATCTTGACAGCAGACAATTTGAAAAAAAGAGGCATCCAGGGAGCATCTAGGTGTCCTCTCTACTCCAATGCTGAAGAGTCTATTCAACATTTATTTGTGGATTGTTCATTTGCCTCTCAAGCTTGGAGCTCCCTCCATCATCCCCTAAACTTCAAAATAGAAAATGACTTCTACATCTATGCCACAATTGTCAAGCGGAAAAAAAGTTACCCCTATTCCAAAAAGGGACCGAGTGCCCAAAAGAGAATTTGGGATATGCTTCCGTTTGTTCTTATTTGGAACATTTGGCTCATGAGAAATGGAGCCATATTCCAGGAAAAAGCTCCTTGCATAAGGAAAGTCCTGAGCAAAACCTAGGCCTTCATTGTAGAGACTATATATGCTAAAGGAAATAGTCGTATTATTATCAAAGATTTTCAAGCGGAAGAAGGAATCATCTTCAGAAGTGCCCTGGATCTCCCTTCAAGGCACAAAAAACCCAACACAAGGCAACTCTCAACCAATGCTCAATGGAAGGTAAGGCAAAAAGAATAGGAATTTCTAGAATGGCTTGATGGCAAACACAAACCCAGGTTATTTTTTTATGGCGCCTCAAAATCTAACCCGCGAACAGCGAGAGCAGGAGGGCCAATTTTCAATGAATTGGGAAGCAATATAGCCACCTATCAATGGGGACTAGGAAAAGCATCAAATAATAAGGTAGAGGCCTATGCCTTACTACAATGCCTTCAAATAATCAAAGAGTTTAAATTTAAGAATGCAATGGTCTTTGGAGACTCATCAATAATAACACAAATGATGTTGAAACGAGCACTATCTCCCAACATTGATCTTAGCAGATTAATCACTCATTGCAGAATTTTAAACTAGGAAATTAGAGATATTCCTTTCTACCATATCCTAAGGCACAATAATAAAATTTCTGACTCTTATGCCAACTTGGCTTGTCTCTTCCCCCTGGTCAACTCACTGCCCAAGGCAGGTCTACCTACTCCCCCCTTCCATGAATTGCTCATGCATTCCATTTGTCCTAACGCCAGGTGCCTCCTTGATTTATGGCAAACAAGACTCTATTCTTATCCTCCATGCCATTTCTCTCGTGACCCGATCCTCCTGATCTCCCCTACTAGATCCTTCCCGATCCTCCCTGCCAGATCCTTCCCACTCACTCCTCAGGCTCACTCACTTCTTGTTCTTAAAGCCCCTCTACTTCCTTCATTTTTCAAGCAACTCCCTTCTCTATGCTTTTGTCTGTTGGGCTCTCTGGTCCCTCCGAGGAGGCTCCTCTGTTCTCCCAGAACCTCTCTCCTACCTGCGGAATCCTTCCCTCACTCCCTGTTGCAGCATGCAGAGCGAGAATTATTTGTATTGTGCAGACCTGCAGGAGGAGATGAAATTGATCAAAGCCCAAAACAAGATTATTCAGTCAAAGCAGTAATCTGAGTTTGGGTTTCTCACTCACAAGGTGCATATCCTTGAGGAGCAGCTACAATCTTCCAATAATCGTTGCAGTCATATTGAAGAATCAATGGAGGTCCTTTGCTACATGGTAGAAAAACAAGCAGCACAGAGCTCCAAATCCAATGTGGGAGAAAACAACAGTTCAACAAGCAAGATGGGCAATAGTGTCAGCTCCAATGGACAAAAAGACAATAGTTCTTAGTCCCATATCACCACTTTTTATCCTTTGCTTCTTCTTCTCTTCTCAGTTTCCATGTCAAGTAAATTTATTTTGTTACTAGCACAGTTTGTAAAAGTCTATAAATGTTCTTGTTTCTCATGTTTTTCATGTAATAGTTTAAAAACGCCTGCTGGGGGACTGGCTTCTTCCATCCCAACCCTATGCAACCTTCTCATGTACTCTCTGGATGTAATGGCATTCCCACGCCCTCTCTTTTTTGGAATATAAAAACAACAACCAGTCTTGTTAAAAAAAATTACTATCACATCTCTGTGGACTATTCTGCTTGATGTTTTACAAATCCTTCTTATTCATGTGTGTCTCTACTAGGGTGGCACTACTACCTCTCTCTTAGAGGCTCACTTTCCCTCCCCTCCACAGTGAAAAAAAATTGACACACATACAATTGAACACTAACCAAGAACACCCCATTTCTTTTCGAAGGCGCATTTGCACTCCTCTCTCTTGCTGACAGTTAGAGCCAAGGAATATCTTTAATATATATGGAAACCATGCCAATATTTTGGATGAAGCTACAATTCCAAATGGTGTGAGGTCTAATTGGGACTTCACATCAAGGAGAGCCCTTGTTTGACATATTTCCAGCACCGTCAACACTTGGATTGATAGTCATGTAGAACCTTTCCTTATGTCATTTCCTGGATAACCATGATGTAGTGAGTTCCTTATTTTGGTTGAACTTTGGATTCCGATAGGTTTTGGATCTTGGTTGAGGTGGTCCTAGTAAAATTAACAAGGATTGAGGGTAGAGATGTTTTTATCCTAGAACTCTTAACTGGTGGGTGGAGATAGGAAAATTCCTCTGGGTATGGTCAAGAAATTCTGAGGCATCCTAGATTGTATTGATTTTTGGTGATTTATGGACATGGTATTAAGTGAAATCATTGTGACTTGAAGGTGGAGGTGGTTTCCTCTAGATTCCCTGTTTGGTTTTGTTTTGGTTGATCCCATGTACTCCCAAATTTAGGCTTGGAAAATGGCACAAGGGTGATTCAGTTGGAAGAAAGATTGGGTTTAACCCAATATATGGTAGGGTGGTATGTGGAAGTCCCTGACTTAGTTGGCAATATGAATATGTCATTATGTTTTATTATTTAATGAGATCAATGAGCATAAGTTTTGGTTCAAGGTGTGGATTATGTGACTAGTTCATCATGGCTCCATTACTGTTTAACTATGTGTTACATGAAGTGCTCTTGTTATTGATATTGCTCATGGTTCTGAAAAGTTCATGGATATTTCATATGGATGCAAGAGCTAATCTATATTTTGTTGTAGCTGGTATGAGAGGGAAACAAGCTTTATTGATGAATTTATAATAAAATTAATGAAAACAATGAATAAACTATGCATCCATGACTTACAGGTACCATGTTCACAATATTGGTTCACATAATTTTAGGAATTATGATTTAAGGAAGATGACCTTCCCGGAATGCATCTCGAATGGGTCATGTTGGAATTTATACCATAACTTATCTTTTTTTAGGTTCCAGAAGACGAAAAAAATTTCCACGGTGAGGGGAAATCCCACTGATATTGTGGTAAAAAATTTAGATGTTAGGTCGCTATATTTTACGAGATATGACCAGTCGAAGTGGAGCTTCCTAAATGCTCTTATAATTGAGCACAAAATAGGATTGTGTTGGTATTTTTGTTATAAATTGTCATAGTAGAGGTTCTATAATTTGAAACTTGAATCGTAGTGAGGGAAACTCCCACTGATCATTTGGTTCAATTCATATAACCTGTACTAATACAATTTAGGAGATAGGCACTAAATCATACGCTATATTAGTTTTCATGAAAATTGTTTAATTTCTCCAATGAGTATGATGTTTTGTGGATGGATAGTATTGTTAATATTGTTCTAGTTTATCTATCCATATTTGCATGCAAGGAATTTGAAAATTTTCATGTAAGGAATTTGAAAAGTTGCATGAAAGGAAACGGAAAAGTGGCATGATTATGTGGCATGTCTTTAGTTAGTATGTTACAAGCAGAATAAGTGCAATGTTTCTGATTTAATCTCATACAAAATGTTTGACAAAAGGTATCCAAGAGAAATGATTTCTCAATTATTTGTATACAAAAATATTTAAAGAAAGGTTTACTTGCAAAGTGCTTAACAAAATGTATGAGAAATGAAAATCAAGTTTTGGCAAGTTAGATCCCAATTCCATAACTATATCTTGGAAGTTGGGTCATGCATAGTAACTCTCAACTCATGTTTACCCTATTAAGTATGTTAAAGTGAGTAAATGTGTGGTGGACCTGTTGCAAAGTGGTATCAGAGCAGGTTCACAACATTGGAACTCGAGGTAAACGCAGATTTTTATGCATATAGATATGAAAATATCTTTCTGTTTATCATGCATGCATGTTAATTATTTTATTTGTTAGCACTAATTATGTTGTTATAGTTTTGTGATATTATCTTGATTCATGTATGAAATGATATGCCCTTTAAATTATTATGTATCATGCTAATTTGAATTAACAGGTGTTGATGCAATAGCCTCACCAGAAGTAAATTGAAGTAACTCTTTTAATTGTGCAAGTTGAAGTCTGAAAATGTCCTCTTTTTGACAAACCTTTGTCCTTCCTTTCCACCCTTTTCCATAATAATTTTGTTGTAGTTTCAAGCTAAAAGGTCATCTTAGACATGCTCAAATATCCAAAAAGGTATTTATCATCCATGATTTATAACCTATTATTTCTTTGTGAAATTTAATTTAAACATTCTTATAGCTACCAAATCTCGTTCATTCTACAGCTAACCAGGAATTTTGTAGCTATCTCCATGGTTAGACAGGTTCTAGTGCACCAGAGGAAAAATAAAATGTACCAGTAAATGGAAAATGGTCAGCATATAGATATCCACCTATCTTGGTGATCTGGAAAATTACATGGTTTAAGAGATTTGGAAGTCAAACCAAGAGTCAACTTTGGTTATGACACTCCAACGACAAGTTGATTTTGAAGGAAGTCCGTGGCAGGATCAAGCGAGCATGGAAATGATTAAGCAACCTTTGAAGTCGATGTGATCGATCAAATCCATCATGATTTTCTCTTTTAGCAGCAAATCATGAGAAGAACGACTTTCATCTTGAGTTTAATTCTTAGTTGTTAGATTAGTCAAGTTACCTTTCGGATTAGGACTCTCAAAATAATTATTCAACAAATATGTATAAAAAATCCCTGAAGCAGAGAGAGATAGTAGTTATCATTGTTAATGGTTGCAATCTCTTTGTGTTGAAAACTTTTGCGATTAATTTAAATACTATGTTTCTGAAGGAATGTGTGGCTAAGTAATTTAATATCTGATTACGAACTTGCACTCAATAGGAGGGCCCCTTGGAGAGTTGTAAGAGTATATTAGCTTTTGATTATGTTTATTTTGGTTTGTTTGATAAATAGTTTTCTTCCATCGTAGTCTATTGATACAAAAAATATTTGACTTCCATAGTTCATTTCATTTAGCACTTTCATTTCATAGTTCAGTTAATTTTTCTAAGTGTTTCCATGAATGATAAATGGAGAAGTTTTGAAACTTATCACTATGCACACTAGTAATTCTTCGAAGTTACAATTTGATTCTATATTTTTGTTGAAGAAATCTAGTTTAGGTTTACTTCTTTTCTGCAAGTAGACTTAGAATTTCTTTTCTGCAAGTAAAATTAGAATTTCTTTTTTGCAAGTAGAATTATAATTTCTTTCCTGCAAGTAGAATTATAATTTATTTTCTGTAAATAGATTTAGAATTTCTTTTCTGCAAGTAGAATTAGAATTTATTTTCTGCAAGTAGACTTAAAATTTCCTTTCAGCGATTGGATTTTGTGATTTTGAATTCATAAATTAAAGTCTTAATTCAAGTCCCGATCTTATTTTGCTTTGAAGTAATTCTAATGGAAAGAAAATGTGTGTGGAAATACTTTGATTCAATCTAACATTCATTCATATTTAGAACAATTTCATCTTTTAAAAAAAAACCAAAAATAGAACTCCTAGCATATATTGTGCATATGCACTTCATAAGTACACGAACCTTGGTTGACAATTAATGAAGTAATTTAACATCAATTAAATTAACCAACAAGAGTTGTGTTATAAAGCTCCATGGGTAGTATATGTTGTTTTCAATGGTTTGCTAGTCATAGGTGTCATAGAACATCGAGGACAGTGTTCCCCCAAAGGGGAGGGGTTTATAATAGCCCCTGGCTGATTTTTCATGTAAATAAAATAAGACAAAGGTCATGGGACATGTATTTCGAGTTGAAAGTTGGGCAAAACATAGTGTTCGATAGTAGTTGTGATTAATTAATGGCTATGGAAATTGGCGCAAAGGCATTAGTAAAGGAAAAGTGGCGATAATTGGCATTTTATTTATGAAATAAAGGAAAATAGGAGAAAAGGAAGATGAAGAAACACAAATTTTCATGAGAGGGAAATTGAAGGAAAAATGAAGGAAAATGAAGAAAATAGAGGCCTCGATGATAAAAAGGCTTCTAAGGATCAATTCACAGCTCTTGAGAGTTCAATTTTGGATCTCTCTTTTATTCTCTCATGCTCTCATAATCTTGCACACTTAGATAATTCTTGGATAATTCTAGTATTCACTTGGATTTGGAGAAAGAAGGCAAAAAGGAAAACAAGGAAGCACAAGGCGACATCGAGCTCAACAACTACAATTGGATTGCTTTGCAGGTAATATATTGCATGTATGATCTCCTTGTTGTTTTCTGGATGCATGGTATATGCATGTGATTTTCTAGTTGTGTGTTGTCATTGGCATGAAGGATTGCCTATATTGACATTGGTTTGAGCCTTTCCTTGCCATTTATTGGATAGATATGGTGTTATGGGTTTTTTTCCACTTAATTGTTTTTCTGATTGGTGCCCATGTTCCTTATGGTTATGGGTTGGGACAAATGCTTTGGAAGCCCTAGAAGAGCTTGGGTTGAGTTACTAGTCCTGGAACCTAGGTTGGGACAAACACTTTGGTTCCCTTCATGGGTTGAGTTACTACTCCCTAGAGTCAGGTTGGACAAATTCTCTAGAGCCCTGGAAGGTTTTACATTGAGTTACTAGTTCATGGAGCCCTAGACAACTTGGGTAAAGACTGATCTGGTTGGTGTTAATGATGTCCGACTGTGGAGGTGGAATCACTGTGGATGAGGGTTGAGATGGCTTTACCTCTAGAAGACCTCGTTTATTTTTTTTTAGTTATTCCATGAGATCCTACATTCATGCTTGGAATATGGCGTGGTGGTGATTGGCTGAAAGAAAGATTTAATTCAGCTCAATCTATGGTCGGGTAGTATGTGGAAGTCCCTGATTTGATTGGTATTTTCATATGTTAATATGAGGTATTTTCCTATTGTGAGCTATGGGAATATCTGTTGATTATGATGGTTATCTTATGGTTTCCTTGCCATGGTTTCTATTATGTTTATAAGTTGGTTATATTTGTATTATCTATGAATCTTGTCAGGAATTTTTCAATTATTGATTGGTTGATAAATGTATGTACTAATAGTTTTTGTTGCAACTATGTGGAGAGGGCATAGAGCCTTATTGATGATTCTTAGATGAATCTTAGACTATTGTGATTGGATACGCATTCATGACCTGTAGCTTACATGTTTTCCATGTGTTTGACGAAATGTCTAGTGCGTTTTAGGAAGTCTGAGTCAAGCTTCTAACTTGAGTTTGAATTTTTATCTTTGTCATTATGTCATTTATCCTTCTAAGAAATTACAGGCGGTTATAGGCAGTGGTCTGGAGGCTGGCCTAGAATTGTGGCCTAGATCTCAAGACCACACTCTCTAAACTAGAGATTATGGGCTATAACCACAGGGAAGGAGGCTTGTGCATGTGGTTGGATGCTTATATCCACACCTAGGCCTTGTAATGCGTGTGGTTGGTGTTAGCACTCAAATCTACCTTAGGCTAAAATAAGGTAAAACTCAAGGCTACATCAAACCACGCTCAGCCTCGTAGCTAGCCCTATGAGGACAAGATAGGGCTCTCTCCAGTCAATATCGATAAAATGAGCAATAGGGTGTGAGATGACTCTAGAATGGGAACTAATTTTAGGCTAGTAAAGAGATAGGAAAGTTTTATTTTGATTTTTTGGGTTTTTGTTGGAGAAATGGGAAAAAACAATTTTGGGGTCGGGGATAAGGCCAGACCTTTGCAGAATTCGAGTTGGGGTGAGGTAGGCAGTAGTCTTAATGATTTTTTATTTAAGTGTATGGATGGATCAGAACGAAAAGGAGCTGAAGAGAGCAAGGAAGAACATGGATCCTCTCCAAACAAGCGAAAACATGTAAAACTAAACAAATCCAAAGGCAGAGCACTGAAATCAATGGATTCAACCTCATTTACTCATTCATTTAGTTTCAGAAGCATAAGAAGGGAATGGCATACATTAAACATGAAAGAAATTACAATAAACTGAGAGAAAACACCATCAAGAACTAAAAGCCACAAGAATCCCAACAGGTGCTGCAAAACCTCTGATCTTTCCTTAGCCAAAATATGAAAA
>APFE031081187.1:0-21592 GCA_000404065.3 Pinus taeda | reverse complement strand
TAATATAATGCACTGCGTAAACCCCCTATACTTAAATTCAAAAAGAGTGAAGGGATCTGTACTTGAATGGTTCATGAGGCGTAATACTTGCTAAGGTTATGCAAATGGGTTAGTAAGCTAAGTGGGCTTGATTGTGGGGAGAACTCCATAGTTAAGCGCGCTTGAGCTAGAGGCAATCTAGCATGGGTGACCTCCGAGGAAGTCCTAGTTACCAGGTGAAAGCCCCGAAGGTGTTGATTGGCTATGTGATTCATTCCACTAGTTTCAATCCCATTTCTTTACCCCTGGGAGCACTACCAGATGCAATGAGTGCTACGTGAATTTTTCAAATAATGAGAAATTAGTCATTTATGACTACCTCTCATGTAAATGGTTATACGTGAATGACTTACTTAATGCAGTTGAATCCCAAAATGATATCTAGTATATGTATCGTTAAATTAGAAGATGTACACGTGGGTCAATGAAGGAAAGTATCAATTCCTATAATGAAACATCAGATCTATATGTGTAAGACAAAGCAACCTTTTGCATGTGGAATTACACTGAAAAGTAAAGAATCATCCATATGATGAGTGCTTGAAAACAATTGTGAGACTCTTTTGTTAATTTGCACAAAATATTATTATGATACATAATTTGTAACAATTGGAATTTATAAGGTTGATATTCATAGGGATGTTTATATTAAAAATTTAGTATAAATTCTCAACGATGTAATAATCGGTGAAGTGGTTTCCTAACAATAGTGACACATAATAAAACTTAAGTAACCTAGCTAAGTGAATGCCTTAAAATAAGAATTTGAGTATTGGGTATTCCGTCCATAGCTGGAACGTATCCAAAAGTAGGTATCTCTGACATGAGACTAGGGTGACCAGAGCTATAGTAGGCCATTCCAAAAGAATAACAACTTGAAATGGAGACATTTGTAAATTTTCTTTTGGAAGGATTGTTTAACCAGAGGTCAAGGAACCAATTGGCATGAAAGACATCAGGTTTTGTTCAAGGGTTATCATTATTGGTTTTATATATATCTATCATCGTATCCATACAATATTTGAGAAGGAAATCAGTAAGTGGTATAAGTATAGAGTAACCCTACTGAGGTCCAACCTCATGAAAGGAATAAAGGCAAATAATAATTCCCTTATGGAAATGCAAGTAACCTATCATAAAAGAATTGCTTGTTCATGGACCAACATGAAGAGAATATGTAACATAAAAGAGAATTATTAAGCTGGAAATGACCTGATATTAGTACCTTGGCTATTCCAAGACATAAACTGAAACATGGAAGCACATCTGAATAGCATTGCTGATGTTAAAAAAGGCACCAAATTCACAATAATTTTAGTAAGTAAAAAGAGAGCAAGATCAAAAGGAACTTCCATAATATGGAAAATTAGTATGAAAAAAATGCAATAGACCTAAAATATAGGAAAGAATCGTGTCAACATTGAATCATCTATACCACATGGACACAAAAGTTTCAAGATTGGTTTTGATTTCGGATTCATAACACTAGATCATGAAAATAATTTTCTTATTGGTCTAATTTATAATCACCTTGCGAGTGGAAAAGGTTAAGTTGGGTTAGAATCCAATGACAAGAGAATTTTGATTGGCTAAAATGGTGCTAGTTGTAACTCCAATAACTAAATATTTAATTTCAATTGGTAGAATAGGATTAATAGAAAATATGTAGGCTAGATTTCATGGGGAATCTAGTAGTACTGCGTGAAATGTGCATGAAATAATAATTAAAAAACGGGGGGATAGAATGCTATAATTGTAAGTTAAAAAAAAAAACTAAACCTAGTAAAAATGAAAGCATGAGAGTCTATTGTCCTAACGTGAATTAAATTTGTGAATGACTAACAATTTGAGATAAGTTTACGTAATAAAGTAAACAAGAGTAAAAGCACATTAAAATTCAGGGGAAATTTAGTAAAATTGTAGGACATTATATAACAAGATCAAATCATACAATTGTAACTATGGTGAGAAATCTTAACTAAGTCCTTGATGGTTTGATGCCTTTTCTTAAAATTTTGGTTATTATCATAAACTAAAAAGGGCAATATACATATATGTACAAGGGTAAGGGCATGAGGAAGACACAGGAATGAACGGGTGTATAAAATTTTGTTGTCTTAACACCCCTCAAGGAATGGATGTTGGGTTAAAGTAAAAAGATGATTACAAATGAGCAGATAGATGAGTAACATAAAGTAAGGGATATGGAACCTAGTTTTAACAAAATTTAAAGTTGAGAGCAGAGAATGTTGTTCACACGTTAGCAGAATTAGTTCGTATGCCTGTTGACATGGAAAGAGAAATACGCCACTATTCAATGTTATTTCTAGATAAATACCTCAATTATGACTCCTATGGATACAAATGGAGTTGGGTTAAATGATTTATTAGAATTGTTTCTTAGAAATAATATGTGGAGATAACCACACTAAGGTAAACTATTGAGAAGTATTGTTGTGAGACTCATTGATTTTAAGTACAATATATTATTTCACATAGTGCTCTTAACTCATCATAGTGACTTTATTAGCCTTATTATGTTCTTTTAAGCATAAAGAAGAAGAAAATTAAAGGAGGGAACCTTAAAAAAAAAACTAATTGAATTACAAAATTTGATTAAGACTTCTATGTGAAATGGTGAGGTGATAAATAATGTGGACGAAATAATGCCCACCTAAGTCATTTAAGAAAAGAGGATGTCAAAAAAATGACTATTGTTAAATGGATAATCAATGCCACATGGAGTTAAGAATGTTAATCCTTTTACCAAACCACATGAACCTAAAGGCTACATGAATTAAGTAATCGACTGACCGAATGAACTGAGTAACATGCTAAAGAATTGATATGTCAGAACAACTCTATGATATATTATCAGAGGAAGTGTGGGATAATTAATAGGCATACTCATGTAAAAAGATAAAAAGTTCCATGAATATATATGGAAACAAATTATGTACAATATTTATCCATCACTTGTAATGGGATAGGGAAAAGAGCCAAAACTGAAAGTAGGTTTCAATTGGACTTAGCATTGTGTTGGATTCCACATAATTTAATTACTAGAAAAAAAAGGGGGACAATCCAAGATGAACATAATTAAGCTACCTAGACATATAGACATCATTATATTGATGGCAAAGGAAAGAAGTCATCCTAAACTTTACTTATCATCTAAAACTTATAGTATGCATAACCATTTGATTGAAGATAAAGACATAGTAGTGATAATTAATACAATCTCTAATCAGAGATGAGAACAATTGAATTCTGAACATATCACTATTATTGATTAGAATGTAGTGAAAACATAGTTGATACCCTTGTGGACTTAAATTTGTAGTAGAAATACTTGTAGTGGTCTTTGTCGATTGGTGAAATTGTTGGGTAAATAAAATAATTAATTATCTTGTGGTTGTAATGATGCTACTAACTCATATTGAGTACATGTTATTGACCCTTGCTGGGTTGTGATGTATGCTAATGATTTTTTCTCAGCATATAAATAACCATTGATGGTGTAGTAATGAATATTGAAATGATCTTTTCTCGGTATATAAATAACAATTGATAGTGTAGTAATGAAGATTGAAACCATATATGTATATGTGGTCTTAAATAAGTATTGATGAGAAACTAATGTGTTAAGGGTTGTGAATGTAGGTCCTCAAAAAGAAGACCATAATCAAACCTATGTGTGTTATCATTTAGAGGAAATGGTGCTACATAAAGAAGTAATTATTGCATTAAGTGTGGCGAAGGTCCTTCAACTTGGAAAGACTACCTGCACTGCTACACCAAGGGCAATTTTAAGACATTTTTTCAAGACAAAAGAATCTTTTGTCTTAAGAAATCTCTTTTTTATTTTAGCTATTCTACATTAAAATTTAGTATCAATTGAATTGTCTTAAATATAAACTTTAAAACAAAAACAGTTTGAGGCAAAAAAAAAATTAAGACAAAACTTTATATTTAAGACAAAAATAGTTTAAGACAAAAATATTTGAAGACAAAAACTTTATATCTAAGACAAAAATATTTTAAGACAAAAGCAGTTTGAGACAAAAATATGTTAAGACAAAACTTTATATTTAAGACAAAAATATTTAGAGAAAAAACTTTATATTTAACACAAAAGTAGTTTGAGACAAACATTTAAAGACAAAAATTTATATTTAAAACAAAAACAATTTAAGACAAAATTATTTTAAGACAAAAACAATTTAAGACGAAATTAATTTAAGACAAAACTTTATATTTAAGACAAAAAATGTTTGAGACAAAAATATTTTAAGACAAAAATTTATATTTAAAACATTGGCCACTTTAGATGAAACCTATTTAAGACAAATAACAATTAAGACACAAACATATCAATTTAAGACAATATTATCTTACAGCTACAAAATTGACTCTCAGAGTGCACCCTAAGTCTACCATCTTGTACACAACTATTGTCTTGCGCCTATACCTAGGTTGTTATTTTACTTACCATTCACGTTATCTTATATAAAGAAAATGATTTGTTGGGCTCTTTGTTTTGTGGGGGTAGTTAAATAAGAAGAATGCGACAACTTTTACTAACAAGATTTATCGGATGTCAATTCCTCTTTTGTCACTTTCATATCTATTGATACGATTAGAGACAACTTGTCTATCATTGCATTCAGCACTGCTACATGGAGGGGGATTTTAAGACAACTTTTTAAGAGAAAAGAAATATTTTGTCTTCAAATTTTCAATACGTAGCACTTGAAAAAAAGATAAAGGTAAAGGATTAGGGGTTTGAGTTCAAGTTGTTGATGGGTTCTTCGGGAATTGGAGTGATGGAGGTCGACAAAAGCTGATGGGATTTAGGTCGATCGAGCCCGACAATAGAGGTGTTCTTCATGAGTGGAGTGATGGAGGAACTTTTGATGAATGTGGTTAAGCAGTATCATAGTTGGAGTACTTTTTAGGGTCTCCATCAATTTTGCTTTAATATGTGTTTTTTTACTGTTTCATTTATTTTGAATGCTACTTCTATCTGTTGATTGCTATTATCAATATATTACTGTGCTGGAACTATTGACAGTCATTGACAACATGGATTAGATTCACTTGAAGGATTATTGAAACATGCAGGAATAAATTCTTAATTTGATTTTTCCTTCATTAAATTGAGAAAAAATGAATTTCCACATCAGCATACAACTTGGATGCAATTAAATTGTGTGACATGCCTTGTGTCACCCAATTTACTGAGTAAATTTGAGTTAGAGGAGTTAGAGTTTATTTAAGAATTTTTTATTGCTAATTTTTATCAATCAAAGTCAGTTATCTCAAGTTGTATTCAAGTAATATAGTTCTAATTGTTGGAGGAACTCGTGGAAGGTCAGTTGTGCAGTGGGACTTCAGTCAAAATTAGTGATAATCTAGTTAATTGATCAATCATCGAAAAATGACTAGTGCATGCAAAGAATTCGAGTTCCCCAGATGTGGTGGAGATTCCAAGGTAGTGTGACATCAAATGTAGACTAGTCTTCAGTGTGCAAGTGTTGCATGGAATGAGATGATCAACCTTGGGAATTGCGTAATCCATTTTGGAAATTTTCCTAAATACTAGGGAAATAATTTCTCAAGGAATTGTGCAATGAAATATGGGCTCAAGAAAAGGCATAAATTGACTAAGTCTTGGTCAGAGCTTCTCAATGAGTAGAGAGAGAGGTTATTCACTTTCAGGTTGTACTAGTTGAGAAAAGCAATTGTAATACATCTATGTTCATCATATTAATGCAAGCATACATGGGGGTTTTACTAGATTTCTCTCCCCAAGAAAGATACTATGTGCTTGTGTGTTATTTCTTATTGCATGTCTAAAATTTTTGTTCTAAGTTGGGAATTAACTTCCATATTGTAGTAGACTAGGTTTTTGTCTTGTAATTTTGATTAAAACTTCATGAGTGGTTGAAAATATACACCATAATTTCTACATGGTACTAGAATAGGAGTCACATTAGAGTAGGAATTCGAAATTGTTTCTCAAGAGATTCAAATTTGCAGTTTAGTGTGGCAGGATCTCTTCAGAGATGAGAACATGACCTTCAATGGGTTGAGGCTAGAGTATCCCTTTGAATGCAAATTTGATTTCATCGCATGGAAGGATCACATGGAGGATGGATTTGAAGACAATGGATTTCTAGTATACATCAAGGGAGATGTTACAAAACCAACGAAATATGATGCTGAAAACCTTGCTCAGTTTAAGAAAGATGTAACCAAGGTGAGGAGAATAATATTAGAGGGGGTACGAGACCTATTGTAGTGAGTATGAGACCAAATTGTCACCAATATCCATGGGAGATAAAACAATTATGTAATGTGGTAGACATTGACAAATCTATTACAGAATAGTAGTGACCACAAGAAGCTGGAGCTCAAGGATAAACATTGAAATATCAAGATGTAGAATAATGACACTATCCCTTAGTATCTGAGTAGGTTCACACAAGTTCGTTATGACCTTGCAATAGTTGGTGTTATTGTTTCAGAGGATGAGTGGGTAAGCCTAGCCCCTCTGGGCCTTCCCAAGAGCTGACATAACTATCAAGATTCAGTGAATGGAAAGGAGAAACTACTAAATTGGGAACACTTATGGTCTAATTTGGTATAGGAGGAAATAAGGCATAATACCAGAGATGGGACCTCATCCAAGGGCGAGGATAAAGAGAAATTTGGATTGGTTTGAAAGGGAAATAAGGGAAAAGGGAATAAATCTCAAACCAAACTAGAATCCAATCAAGGGTGGAAGAAGAAAGATGTGTCAAAAATTAAATGCTTCCATTATCATGAATGCGTGCACTATGCCATGAAGTGTCCACACAAAAATGCATGCAAGAAGACCTTAGGACGAGGACCATGTTAAACCTTGGCTTCATAGTTTGAGCTTCACTTTACCCTTATCGTATGCATGTCCAGCACAGTGATGGGGAATGTGTGGTACTTAGACTCAAGTCCATTGTTCCACATGAGAGGGTGTAAATATTTTTTCAGTGACTTGGAGAAAAAAGATCTATAGATGCACATTAAGCTAGGGGATGAAAAAAGTTACAATGTGACTGGAATTGGTACAGTCACCTTTCAAATGGAGTTAGGATACCCTCTCATCCTCAAGGATGTCAGGTTTGTTCTAGGCCTAATGAAAAATCTCATCTTTGTTACAGTTTTGGAAGACCATGGTTGTGAAGTGATATTCATCAAAGGAAAAGCATTCCTAAGACACATAGACATGGGATAGGTGAAGAAGATCGGTGTTTGTGTGAAGAACCTGTATAAGCTAGACGTGGAAGACTGTGTTGCATTAAGCACTAAGGTAGAGAAAGTGCAGGTTGTGATGTCGATGAACTTTGGCACGAAATACTTGGCCATTTGTATCATGGTACCTCGAATATTATACAACAAATAATCACTAGCCTCCCTAAAGGAGAACTTAAGAAGTAGGATCTATGCAAAGGATGTACATTGTGGAATACATAAAATCCACATTCCATGATCAGGAAAGAAAAGCACATGCAATCCTAGAAAGGATCCACTATCATGTTTATGGACCTTTCTTGACAACCTCCACTATCAGACACAAATATTTGGTCATTTTTATTGATGACTTCTCACGGAAGTGTTGGATCTTCTTCATGTGGAAGACCGATGACAAATTCTCCAAGTTCATAGAATTTAAGAAAATGGTTGAAAACGAAGCTAGCAAGAAGGTGAAGGCTTTGTTGTAGGAGCTGCAACACCCTCCAAAATTTTGTCCTGCACTTATATCTCAGAGCCTACTATGGATATTGTGATCAATCGTTCCTTAGTCACTTATTGCTAAGTTCATATCGCAAGCTCCCCTTTTCAATCTTAAGAGTCATTCATGCTTTTATATTGACATAGAATGTGTCATCTTTGGGCATGGGGGTTATCACTTGTCATGGAAAAGGAGGTTTCTTTTGCTTCAATGCGAAATATTTATGAGAATGGGTTGTCCTAACCACATAGAAATGTTTCACACTCATTTCACACACTCTTACACAAGTGTCACCTTTATCCTCCCAAAGTACATCATCTGAGCCACACTCATCATAAGCTACCACAAAGGTTGCTGCATTAAGCGAAGTATGTGTTATACCTTCTGGATGGTCTATGTTATATCACTAAGAATTCAAGTGTGTGATCATAGTCAATTTTTATCACTGTTCACATTAGTACCATTGATCCCACACTTAGCCAAATTTCAAATTTTCCTTAGCAACCTAGCCTCATACAACTTTGTTGAACTACGAACTTCACATATGTAACCCTCAAGAATTTTCTTTTCCTATTGGAACTGTGAAATGTGAAAAAATCCAAACCTCCCTTAGCATTAAACAATGTGCAATGGCTTCCTCTAATCTCCTTCCCTTAGCCAGAACTCACTGTCTCCAGATTTCATGTAGTTTTGTCCCTTGACTACCCTTTCTGCCTTGCATCTTGAAACTACATAGATGTTTCCTCCCAGGGCCTCATCCCATAGTAGTGCCTTTCATTCTAAAATTTTGTAAATGTATCCTCCAAGGGCCTCATATTGCAACAATCACTACCCACTGAAACTACACAATTATGTCTCTCAGAGGCCACGAAGAAGGATGACATGATAGATGACTCACAAGGAGCCGAGGAGGAAAATAAGCAGACCAAGGAACCCAAGGTATGACAGAATATCAGTACCACATGAAGACTCCATGTGATGCATAACCCTTTGGAGGATAGGTATGAAATACAAAGAACATCTTTTCAAATACACCTCTTAGTGTAGCTTAAAAGATTTCTTATCATTGTCGTATCATTCTGTCTTCAATGACATGCATGGTTGCAAGAACTGAAAGTCATTACATGTGTTTCCTCTATGTGTCTTGCTCCATTTCACTTGTTCATTACATAGCTTAGAAGATGAAGAGTATTACCACTTGTTTATTGAAGCTACAGAGGTTGTGACCAACATGATCTTATGATTAACTAGGCATGATGCAAGGAATCTTAAGTGGGATGAAAGATGTTTGATGATATGTATATAGTTAGTACACTCCTTTGCATTAATTCTTGCTTTGTATCTTGCATGTACCCTCACTGCATGTTAAATTTGGCTACCTATTGGCAGTAGTCCCTTAGCTCTTTCCTAACAAAGTAGGGGAAGGAATTTCCTTCAACCTAATTTTTTCAAGGCTCTTCATAGAAAGTATAGAGCTAAGAGAAGGAGATGTGGAATCTCACTATCAAACTCTTGAAAATAATTTGCATGCTTTAATCTATCGAAATGATTAGGATGCCACTCAAAAACATTGTCAATCTTGGAAGACTTAAGAAACATCACATCTCTAGATACTATAAAATATTATTCACTTCATCATAGAGATGGTATTCCTTGGATGTATGAGTACTCAAAGAAGATACATTTGTGACTCCTTTCAGTGCATTTTTCTATTTTCTCCTTAGGTATGAAGGCATAATAGGAGGAACCAAAAACCCTAAGATGCCTCACCAAAGGAATGTGGCCATACCACATTTCATAGCGAGTCTTGTTTCTGATAGCATGACATGGACACCTATTATTTATATACACAACACATAGAACCACATCATCCCAAAACCTTATGAGCTTAACATGTGAACTATTCCAAGTTCATAGTGAATGTAATACATTCTAGTGAACTATGTGTTGAAAAATGCAGCAAGAAATTCAAAATTTGATTTTTCCTTGACTAAATTGAAAAAAATTGAATTTCCACATCAGAAAACAACTTGGATGTTGTTAACTTGTGCGACATAGCTTGTGTCACCTAGTTTACTTAGTAAATTCAACTTGGAGGAGTTAGAGTTCAGTTCTGCATATGTGATTGCTAATTTTTAGCAATACAGGTCAATTATCTTAGGTTATTGTGAGTTAAACTAGTTCTAACTTTTGGAGGAACTAGTGGAAGGTCATTTAAGCAATGGGACTTCAGTTAAACAAAGTGATCATCTAGTTAACTAATCAATCAACCCAAAATAATTAGGGCATGCAAAGAATTTGAGTTCCTTAAGATTGGTGGAGATCCTGAGGAAGTTTTAATTTCTTGTAGCTCACACAGTTGTAGGAACTTACTATAACCATAGTGGAGGAGGTAGCTTGAGTAGGAGATTCTTGTAAAATTGGAGAGGGAATGATTGTTGGTAGCATTAATAACCTACCAAAAATTTGTTTTTCACCACACTAAAATGTTTTGGGCAAGTTTTTGAGGGTGGATAATTTTTTTTATTCTTTTTGGACATGCACATCCTCACTAACTATCTTGGGAGGTCTGTAATAGTTCCTTGCATACACGTCCTCACTAAATATGTTTTGGGATGTCTATACTAGTTCCTTGCAAATTTCAATTTGTCAATGCTTAACTACTTATTATCTTAAGTGCTCACAATAGTTTGACAGTTTATGCCACTCTCCAAATCACTATTCTTGAAAGGATCCAACAAAACGACTTGAGAGGAAGATGAGAAGGGAACACTTATTGGAACTAGCCTAGAACTAGTGGAATTGGCTTATCCCAATGGTTTTAGAGTTGCATTAGTCCAAATTGGTGGTTCAGATTAGCTAACACTGGTCTTGTATTGTAACGATCGTAAAACACCAAAGTGACTAGTTCTCTACTAAACTGACCAATTCTGAAGAATGTAGTGCAACATAGCTAATGAAGACAAAATATTATTTTTTTAATAAAAAATAAAATGGAAAAAAAAAATATTTTAACCCTAGGTCCCTAGAAAACCTAACCCTAGTAATTAATATTAATACTTAATTTTTAAAGTTAAAGTAAAATTTGACATTCTCCTTATCTTTCCTTTTTGAAAAGGAAAGGCAAGGATAATGTCAAAGTTTACTTAAACTTTTAATATTAACATTAATTGTTTTGGGTTGTTCCAGAGTGGTTCCAACCTCATTCAATTTTGAGAAAGTCAAATTTTAGATCTTATTCAAAACTTAGTGGTGACTGTTTGAACCACTTCTCTGTAATGAGTCCTAGAATTTGACTTCCAATTTTTCATGTACATTTATTGCATAGTGATCTTCCTTGTGAGACTTTGCAACAAAAGTTTATCTTTAATCCATTGCAAGCACTTGACCTAGATTAGGGAACCTTTAGCTACCCCTCCCAAGTTGCTCCTAAACAATGAAATTTTCTTTGGAAGCAGGCATTCATTTTATCCATTAGAGTTCATCTTTTCCACTGTGATAGTCCAACAACACCCTTGCTAGCATATGCTTGACAATCCATCTCATATTTACTACTACCTTATAAACACTCTTAAATCTTGTGTCTCCAATCTAAAAGAGGAAGAACCAGAAAGGGCCTTCTTGGCCCTCTTCTCAACCCACAATATGTTTAGTTTCTCTCTTGTGCTTACACTCTAGTATTCTCAGAGCTTTAGAATAGAAAATATTAAACACAGTCTCATGATGTGCATTCAATGAGGCATAATTCACCGTTGCATTGCATAAAATTACTCCTCTGCATGTGGTTGCTCCAAAACCTCCTAAATCTTTATATGAGTCTCCTCGTTAGGAACTATAAGCTCCTCCTATGGTGGGATACTCAACTCTCACTCTAGAGAGCATCTCATAGCCTTATCCTCATCAAATTTGACATCTCTCCTCATTACTATCACCCTCGGTGACATCAATTACACCCTATAGTTATGTGGTGTCTTTATGTGTCCTACAAAGAATCCCATTTCAGTTGCAGGCTCAAGTTTCTTCCTTTATCCTTCGAGATGTTACAATACACAGTAGCTCCAAAACATTTGAAATGAGATAAAGTTGGCTTCCTGCCATAGAAAGATGTAGGTGTGATCATTCCAGGTATTCTATGAGGACTCTGGTTTTTCAAATAAACTTTTTCTTTGCATTCTTATACCCATAGGTGTAATGAGAGACCCTGGTCATGCAACATGGCTCTTGCTACTCCCACTATTCTTTTATTCCTCCTTTCAACCACCCCATTTTGTTGTGGGTTATGGAGTGTTATTAGTTATCTTCTAATACCCTCTTTAGCACAAAAGTCCTTAAAGGTGTTAGATACATATTCTCCTCCATCATCACTTCTCGGGGCTTTCAATTTTTGACCAATGTCCTTTTAAAATAATGCTTTGAATTCAACAAATTTTTAGAAAACTTCATCCCTCTTTCGCATGAAGAAGATCCAACATTTTATTGAAAATTCATCAAAAAAAATAATATAATACTTGTGTTTTGTTGTAGAGGTTGTAGAAAATGGTCCACATACATTAGAGTAGACTCACTCCAATATTAATCTAGCTTTGTTATCTTGGCCCTAGAAGGTATATTTGACATATTTCCTGAATGTGCATCAGTTGTAGACATCATGCTGGTCAAGGTTGCATTTCGAGAGAACGGTGGTAGTATGTTGCATGATTTTTAAGGCCCCATGGTGTAAGTGTCCCATGTTTCTGTGCCAGAGTTCTCAAACATCCCAACTTTATACTGCTTCTACCTTATTATTTAGTGTAGTGTAAGCTTCAACCTCATGTTTGTATAGGTTACTCACACAAAATCCAATATGTTTCACTTTCCTGGTAGCTTCATGTCTTAGAAATGATTTCCCCTTACTCAAAACAACATCATGGCCATGATCCTCCAATACAACTATAGTTAGTGCAAGTTCCTCTTCATCCGAGGTACATACATGAGATATTATAAATGAAGATGGGAGTTTGACTCCCTCTTAATGGTTACAATACCAATTCCTTTGGTATTGTACCACCCATCATCCCCAATTTCTATGTGCATCTGGAGATCCTTCTCCTCTAGGCTACTAAAGAATTCTTTACATCATGTCATATGGAACAAGGCATCTGAATATAGATACCACACACTCCCTATTATAGTGGTGTCCATACATGCAACCAGGGTGAAGCCTAATTCGAACTGTGAGGCAAGTGCTTCACCTCTTGTTCCTCTTGAAGGCTTCTTCTTATACTTCTTGTGCAAACACTTTCTTGCATAGTGCACTAATTCATGGCAGCAAAAACATTTTATCTTGCTCAAGTGCTTCTTCTTTCCATTGTTTAGACTAGTCTCTAGTTTTCTTTGGGCTTTCTTTCCCTTGCCTTTATTGCCATTTCCAACCAAGGCAAAATATCTTCCCCCTCAAATTTTGATGTTATTCCATCTCTAGTATTGCGTTGAATTTCTTCCTACACCAAATTAGATTGAAGTTTCTCCCAATTTGGTAATTTTTCCCTTCCATTTACGGAGTGGCAATAGCTATGTTCGGATTTTAGAATCCTTAGAAGGGCTAGGATCACTATTTCTTTAGAGGGAATATTTTCTCCAACTCCTCTACGTTCATCTCGACACTGAATGAACTAGAGAGTAATGTGAAACTATTTCTCTTTTGCACAATCAGACGTTTCTGAGCTTGTCCCTCAATGCCAATTCTATTGGTGTGTTACGATTCAAGGTAAGTTTTCCTTCACCTAATTCAATTCTAGTACATGTAATTCAAATCCATTACTTGTAATTTTTTAGATAATACTTGTTATAACATAGTTTCAAATAACACTTGTTGCAAAATATGTTCATTTCAATGCAGAAAGCATGCAAAGAAAGAACACTGAAATTAGTGAGTTCCATGAAGTTTCTTCCCTTCCCATGACCTTCAAGCCCACTTGAATAAATTTGTGACCCAACCAACTAGGAAAAACCTTTCTAATGTCCTAGCCATAAGGAACCTTGACAAATTCCCTAACCCTCTGTGCCAAAGCCCTAATTGCCACCCATAATGTTTTCAAACCATGTGCTCAAATCATCAAGTTCCTATAACATCTGTTAGCCTCCTTACAGAACCCTTACTATCCAAACTATTTCAACTTTATTCCTCTCCTCTCTCCCCAAAACTTCAACAAACCCAAATATCACAAAATGACTAGAGTTCCTTCTTGCCATCCTCTCCTTCCAAGACTTATTCCCTCTCTTTCTTCAAAATATTTATTACCCATTAATGGTTTTGTTATCACTCAGAATTTTTCCCTAGAGGTTATCAGAAGAAGGAAAAGACCGAGGTAACCACAAACCAGTCTTTTAATGATGTAAAATGGATTTTGGATAGAATCCTAAGTCTAAGTGCTCCTCACAGAGGAAAAATTAAAATCCAAGGAAGTTCTTAGAACTAGCCCCATTGTAGAGATCGTCTCATTCTGAATCTACTGCAACTTGAATGGGAAAAAATGGACTTAGGGTGCGGAAGTTATCATAAAATGAAGCTACCCTTAATCCTTGGAAAAAGGGAAAAATCACCTAAAAATGGGTCCTAAAAACCCTCTAAGTCTTCAAAAATCCAAAAACTACCAAAAAGTGAGAACCTTTAATAAGGGTAGATAACACTATTGGGAGGCAAAAACATGAAGAAATAGTGGAAAGTGGGCTTATCGATAGTCAAAGGCACAATGCACAAGATTCATCAGATCTGGTCGATCAACAGTCTAGATCCAATCATCATATCACAATTGGTGGTGGCAAGCAGAGGATATCAGTGGGAGACATATGATAGGACTGAGCCAATGCAATATTGTGATCGACGATATTGGCGAATTGCAATCGGCATTGGCATAGGCCATACCATAAGGAAAGACCTCGGGCTTATGTGACATGTGATTGCGACTAGTCGCATCACAATATCGCATCAAAACTACACATAGGAGTGGGGCTACACACACACACATATGCGTAATGCAATAAATAAACCCGATAGAGCTATAAACGATATTCCATAAAATTTGAGATCTGTCAAATAACAGTTTCAATGTATTTTCACTTGTTTCGTTTATTAAGCAAAATACAAAGGGAAGCGCCGATGCAATGAAAATCGGATCTGAAAGGGTTTGGGAATGAAAATATATAATATTTCAAGTCTGTCAAAAGAAATTTTTATTGGATATTTTAGTGTTTAATGTATTTTTTTATACAAAGGAAACAAGCGGGATTTTGGGCGGCCATAGATGGTAAGTGGTTTTGGTTGCGCTCCGCTCGAGCCCACACACTGACTGCCATGTTTCTAGGCCCTTGAGAGAGAAAAACACCCTTTTCGGGTGGTTAACCCTTGTACGATTGAGCCACCTAAAATGAACCTCAACTATTGGATCTAGATATCATAGATCAATAGTGGGGATGCGATAAGCGACATAAAGGCAGACCCGATAGGACAATAGGGCATTTTTATGGATATTTGAAGTTCGATAAATAGAGATTTGGTGGGTTTTTCTCATGTTTTATAATTTTTCTTTGTGTAAACAGAGAATGACTATTTCTAGGGATTCCAAGTGCTAATGGGTCCATTTCATTATAGAACAGGTGGCCACCATCCCTGAAGGTGTTTAGCAATGATTACTAATGCTCAGAGTGGCATTTGAGTGGACAGAGGCTAGGAAGCTAGAGAGCCCAGAAGAGGAATTTGAATAAACAATGCAAATTGAATTTTAAGCCACATAATTCTAGAGACAGAGGGGTCGTTGCTGAATGGAAGCCAGAGAGGGAAGAAACTAGCGAAAGTAGGCAGAGCATAAGCTAAAAGAGAAGCCGAGGGAGTCACTTGGAGGCCAAGTGAAAAGCCAGAGAGTTGTAAGCCAAGAGAGCCAAAGAAGCTAGAGCTGAAGGGGGAAAAGCCAAGAGCCAGAGCCAGAGCCAAGCTAGAGCCAAATTTGAGAGCTATAGCAAGAGCCCGAAAGTTGAGAGATTCAAGAGCCAGGGATAAGATGGTGTCTAAACCCACTGTCTCTGTGTAAAAATAGGAGTTGAGCCAAGAGCTTGTGAAAAGGACTTTTTTCATAATCCCAAAGAGCCTAGTAGAGTTGACTAGAGCTCATGGAGACGTAGCTCAAGAGTTTTGGGTGAACTCCTAATTAAGTTGTTGTTCTGTGTGTTTTTCTTACTGGTGCATTAGTTATTATTTTATGTATTTACATATCAGCATGAACAACAGATTTTGAAGCACATAAACAGTCAACAATAAACATAAGCATACACCTTATTTTCAAGCACATATTTAATTCCACATTGATTAATCAATAAGACTTGTGGATATTTAAGCTTTGGACGTGGTGTTAGACACAGTCTTGTCAGTCCTTCATCATTGGTCTTCAAACATGTCGAAAAATGTCTGCAGACTAGAGGAAGTTTTAGTAAGTTTTTATTTTTATGTCATTATAATAATGTGAGATAGATTCTTCTTCAAAACTCTGTTTTGAAGAAGAAATCATCAAATATGTGTTTGCAATAAATAGGCAATTTGTCAAAGTGTTTCAAAGTTGTATAGCTCTTCAATAGTTTTAGCTGCTCCTATTCCTGCAAAAGCACAAATAGAAAGAACATCATCAATACAAAGAGACAAAGCAAAATCAAACGAAGCAGAGTTTACATTCAAATGCCAGAATGCCAAAATTATACAACTTGGTTTGCCGAATTAGAAGAAATCAATGTCATGTCTTTGTGAAAACGTTTCTATGGGTATCAATGCCAGTTTGGCATTCAAAGGGTCGATTGAGGTCGAGGTTTAGTGAAGAGATGGAAAATCTTGCAAATTTTTAAGTTGTCACTATGTGAAATCCTGGTACGACGCATCAGGATAGGCGCGCAGCGCATCAGTGGCGCGCGACGCATCAGGCGACAAAATCCATTGTTATTTTGCATGTGCACGGCGCATCAGGAGCACACGGCGCATTGAAGTTTATACCTAGACTTTGTCCAAAACACACTTAAACACCTCTTCTCACGCATCAATTCGCAGGTACCAATTGAACAAATTCAGTTTGAGCAGGCGACAGGAGAAATTCAAAGGAGATTAAAGGAAGTGGCAGACCACAACCTGGAATATTTCCAGTGTTTGTTGTGGATGGGGATACTCCAGCTTTAAAGTCACCAGCACGCATGGTCCGCTTTAGTAGAATGACAGTGATTGCTTTCTTGTCGTCTGAAAAAAGCTGAATGTATCAAATTGGAAAGCAATAATGTCTTTAATCGAAGTATTGAAAAATGTGTGGAGCTGTTCGACCTTATGGGAATGCCAGTTTTAAGAGCAAAGTGTGAGGCTGAAGCACTTTGTGCACTGATAAATAGAGAAGGTTGGGTGGATGCTTGTATTAAAGTTCATAGTGATGCATTTCTTCATGGAGCTAAATGCATAATAAAGTGTCTCCAGGCAGATTGTAAAGAGCCCATTATAGAATGCTATAGGGCATCTGATATTGATATGATTCTTGGTTTGAAGAGGAAGCATCTCATAGCCTTGGCATTATTGGTAGGTTGTGACTATAATGAACACGTTGTACCAGGAATTGGGCTTAACACTGCAGTGAGCATAATCTGCTTATTCAAGGAGCATGTGGAAGTTATTCACTTTATTCTACACATTGTGCAAGGCTTATGTCCAGATTTTGCTTTAAAAAACTTCTTCTGATTGTACCAAAGGTCCACACCTTACCATATTTAATTTTCTTGAAGTTATGAAGGATGAGTTAAGACCTTCTACGTTGTCATCATTTTCCTTCAAAATGCCATTAGATGTAAATTAAATTTGGAAGATTAAAGGGGGCAGGTTTTCAGACAGTTTTGGTCACAAACAGAACATTCAAACACTCGGAATTAGCTTGGAAAACATTGATATGGTTACTCCAGTTGTTTATCTTACATTGCTATGGCTGTATCTAGTAGTTCAGCTCCGCTCAACTGAATTAGAGCAAGAGAAGTTACGAGAAAGAATGGGAAAAATAACTAAAATTGTATCTTCTGGAGTTGATTCTTTCAAGTACTTGCAAGTTTACTGTATACAGTTGGACTACATGCTAACTTTTATCGTACAATAGAGATTGACCAAGTTAATGAATTGAAGGACTCAGAATCTTTTCCTCTCAAGAATGATAACATTTTTTGGATGAGAGTGTGGAAGGTATTTACTACGTGTCTTAGGGAGCATATAGAATTTGTTAAGGATGTTACCTTATTTGAGGTTGGCACCGTAGAGGCAGGTTACCAACTGTGTTACAACTTCCTGTTATTCCCTATGCATGTTAGGGTTGTTTATCCATTTGTCTATTCAAATGACAAATCCAGTGACCATAAATATTACAAATAATACCACAATATGAATCTGGAAAAGGAACTGGATCTGGCTATTCAAGAGTGGGTTTTGCTCTATGATGTTTATAATCTCATCTCATCATTGAAGAGTGCTCGGATGAACTCTTTTGCTGGGGGCTTTTGTAAGAAAGTCCTGAGAATAATTGATGGACACACTTCAGTGGAAGCTCCAAAATATTGCGTTTCTGGACAATTATTATTTTTGAGAAAGTCTGATTACCATTTGAGATTAGTTGGGGGACTCGCTGCTCATGTGATTAAGAAAATTGATACTACGACTCTTGGAAAGCTAAGTATAAACAGTTCAGGAGGGAAAGGGGCAAGTGATCCCAGCGATATTAAAAGCATTTTGACCTTTGTTGCCAAGTTCATGGAGCAAGCTATAAATGCTGATTGGAACTGTGTTATGGTGTCGAGGGTCTTTAATGCAATGGCTTGCTTTCTCAATCATATTTCTACGCAAGATGATATACTTCTATTTATGCATGTTAGGATATTCCGACACATAGGAAATAGTTAAGTTCAACTTGGTCTAGTATAGAGTTAGGTATAGAGTTAGGTAAAGTGTGTTTCTTTGCCGTTGTAAATTTTGTAACTTACAATCCGACGGTCACGATATGTAGTGATCCGACGGTTCATTCTCTCCTCGGTATTACCGACACTTGATCTGTGGCTTGACACCCGATTGGTCCATGAATTCTATTTAAAGCACATGGAGGGTAATTTGTAGGTTCACCGTGCATGAGAGAAGCTTATGTAAATTTTCATTCTTTTATTAATAAATTTCCTGTAGTAGCCACGTTGGCGCAGGCCGTGGACTGTTTCCCTTTCTAACGGTTTTAACCACATCAAAATACTCGTGTATTGATCTGTGATCTATTTGTGAGCGGTGTCCTTTTGGTGTTCTTTCTGAGGAACTTACCCTATAAATTCCTACATGGTATCAGAGTTATTTGAGGGCCGCGTCCATTGGTGATCCAAATCTGAAGCCAGTAGAACTGCATGCGGCTGTCGTTTCCTAGATCTACTATTTCTGATTGCTTTCGGGCCAAGAGGACTGCTCTGTTGTGTTCGGAGCATCTGTTCTAGTGAGGAACCCCTTTCGTTTCACGCGAAAAGGTTTCCGGTAGCCTATCTGCGTCATTTTTAAGATCTGGAGGTATATAATGTTTATCTACAGTTTACTGTTATTTTCTCTCTGGTTATTTCGGTTTATGTTTATTTAGCCTTTTTTTTATTACCGGAACTATACCTTTCATTTCTGCGTATGCTCTTTGCCCTGTGACTCTGTGCAATCTGGGCAAATCAGAAACAAATAGGAAGTTTTTTTT
Source organism: Pinus taeda (assembly GCA_000404065.3). NCBI lineage: Eukaryota > Viridiplantae > Streptophyta > Pinopsida > Pinales > Pinaceae > Pinus > Pinus taeda. The sequence continues at coordinate 2,032 of APFE031081187.1, read as the reverse complement.
TTCTCTCATGCGTATGCTCTTTTCCCTGCACCTTAGTGTGATTTTGGAAAATCAGAAACATTGAGAAAAATATTTAGTTTCCGGCTAAAGCTAACTTCGAGCCGTAAGGTTTGTTTTTCTTTGCATATTTGTGTTGGGTTTTGTGTTTTTGTTTTGTAGGAAAAAAGAGCTTTCTCAAGGCAAACACGCAACCCAAGGCCCCCCCCCCTCCCCCCTCTCTCTCTCTCTCTCTCAAATTTTTTGTATAGCTCAATTGGTTCAAAGCTATTTTAAGAGAGTAGAGGTCTTGTGTTCAAATCTCCATTTTGTGGGGGCGTTTTTTTTTCATTCTTGCACATTCGCGCACTTTGTCGGCAACTTCAACAATTTTTTTTCAAAAAGCCATAACTTCTTCATCCAGAAGCCTTTTTCAGAGCCGTTTTTTTAAAACAACCTAATTTTTTGAGACCTATCCGTTGGAACACTTACTTTCAGCATCTTCAGCTTCAGTTTTTTTTAAATGGAAAGTCCATGCCAAGTCATTCTTGACAGCACTAACTACTTCCAATGGATATCCTACATGGAAGATTTACTTAGAAGTAAAGGTCTCTACGGAATAGCCACGGGCCAAGAAAGAAACCAAAAGATGAAGACAAGGTTACAAAATGGGAAAATAGACAAGATCAAGCATGTGGTTTGATAGGGATGTCTATTTCTCCTGATCTTAGATTCCATATTGCAGAACTTGATACTCCTCATGAAGCATTGGAGAAAATCACTAAAGTTTTTGGGATTAAAAATGAAATTAGAGCCCATCAACTTGAAAATGAGTTGCTTACATTGAATCCTAATAATTTTTCTTGCATTGAATATTTCTTGTCCAAATTCAAGACCCTTAGATATCTCTTGGAAGGTGTTAAGGTTAAGAAAGAAGATAGTAACCTTATTTATTCCATCCTTATTAAGTTGGGACCAGCCTACTCTGTATTTGTTTCCACCTTCCATTCTACAAGGGAAGCTTTCATTTGTCAAGGAAAAGACTACAAGGCCCCTTCCTTTGACTCTTTTTGTGATTCTTTAATAAGAGAACAAGAAAAACTCTTACACCTTGGTCTTCTGAATCTTGGAAACTCTTCCAAGAAAGCGTTAGCCGCCCAGCAACAACCAAATGTAAAGAATCCTAAGAAGTCATATCCTAAAAAGAATGGTCCTAAACCAAACAAGGGTCCTAAGCAAACTCAGTCTCAAAATGAAAGATCATTTCAGCAAAATGATAAGACCAATAAAAACAAATGGAAGAAGACTGATAGACATTATAACTTTTGTAATCGAGATGGCCACTTAGAATCTAAATGCTTTAAGAAGATGGAAGCCTTGGAAGCCGCAATGAAGAAACATAACATCCATGTGGAGCATTCTCCTACTTCAACTTCAACTTCATCTTCAGGAATGGCACTTTCTGCATGTCGTTGTCAATCATCTCAGTCTGGTTATGCATTAAATGTATCTTCTTCGTCTCATTCTCATGAGTGGCTCATTGATTCTGGAGCCTCTTATCACATGGCCAAAAACAAAGCCATGTTTTCTTCTTTACATGATTGTAACACCAAAAATATATATGTTGGTGATGATAGATCTCTTAATGTTGTAGGGACTGGAACTGTTCATCTAGACAATGGTCAGCTTAATGATGTATTATGTGTTCCAACCTTATCCAGCAACCTTCTATCTGTATATCAGATAACTCATTGAGGTGAAGGTAAAATTGTTGAATTTTCACCTCATGATGTTGTAATCAAGGATCTAAGAGATCCTAAACAGATTCTAGCTACTGGTATTGCTGATGATTCCACAAGGTTGTATAAGTTTCACAACTTTGGGTCATCAAATCTTCCCTCAGTATTTGTTGCTCATAATGATGAAGTGAGCAAACCTTGGCATGAGCGATTTGGTCACTTAAACTATCGCTCCCTTCAGAATCTATGTAAAGAAAATATGGTGACAGGTCTTCCAATGGTATCTTGCAGAGATGGTGTTTGTTTCGGATGTGTAC
>APFE031081163.1:4224-20872 GCA_000404065.3 Pinus taeda | reverse complement strand
AATACATGCATGTGCATTTGCATTCAGACTGCTTGGTTTGATTTAGGACAGTGCATTTAGTGTGTGCTATGTGCTCTTTGTTGAAAGACCCTTAGTTCTCCTTCCTTAGTAGCTAGGATTTTCATTGCCAAAATAAGATTAAACATTTGTTTATCATCTTAGACTGCATTTTAGGAATTGTATACACATCACGCGGTGAACCTAAAAGGCAAATTTTTAAACAAGATTAACTATAAAATAAATTTAATGAATCTAAAAACACCTTGGAACCTAACGTACAACATCTAGAAGTCTAGGCTAGAGACGTATTCCGGCATCATAAAACCTGGTAATTATTGTTTTCATTGTTGGTTGGATGATTCTTCCACTTTGAGACGACAAGTGCCAGTACGGACTTGTGCTCCCACGTACCATCAAGTATATATTGGGAGACCACAATAGGTATATCTTTATCCTTTAGGAGCCGTGTCTGCCCCTTATCGATCGAATGATTGAACTACAGCAATTCGGGTAGATTGACTGTTTGTACCTTAAAGTATTCTACGTTTTTGCGGTTTGGTTTGGTTAATACTTTGCTTTAGATTTTAAGAAGTCTCTTTCATTCCTTTTTAGACTCTTAAAGGAAAAGGGTCCATCTGAGCACTTGTCACTTCAAGCTCATTAAAAATCGAAGGTGACTAGAGTCATCTTTTGTATTTTCTCGACTCTTAAAAATTGAAAAAACAAGTTGTGTCAAAGAGTCTAAAATTTATTTTAATCAGAATAGCATCACAAGTTCCCTCATTGGTTTTTAGGTTGAGAAAAATGGAGTCTACCAACCAAGGGTTTCCCCTTGGAGGAAATCTTAGTCCTTTCTCCTCTTGGGGAGATGTTGGTGCACCCCATATGACCACATTGTCACCTCCATGGTTGACGATTGGTTTGCCCATATGGATCTTCTCTACCTCTGTCATTCAGAATACCGTAATTCCTGAACAGTCAAGTCAACAACTAGGTGATACTAGATTTACTTCCCAACCTTCCACTTTGTCCGTTTCTCCCTCTCATCCTTCCTCTTCGCTGGATGAAGCTGGTAAAGCTAAAGATCAAGTAACTAAGAAGAAGAAGAAGTGAAAAGAGAAAAAGAAAAAGAAGAAGAAAGAGACAAAAGAAAAAGGGGGAAACCATGTGTCGTCTAGCGAAAATCCTCACACCGCACCATCTAAACCTAAATCTCCATGTGTCAAATGCAAAGGAGATCACTATCATTGAGATTGTCCTTGCATCCCTCAGATCTTAAGGGATTGGTCTCCTCGTTTTCACAATCTGGTGTCATCAACATCTGTTGATCATGTTGAAAGTACACCGTCAACCAGTGAAAACGAAGTGTCTGGACAAAAAAGGAATCGCAAATTTCCTTGTAAACTGTGTGAAGGCGATCATACAGTCCACCATTGTCCCTTCCTAGATGAAGCCAAAAGAGTTTTGGATGATCGTCTTGCTTCATCGCTACAGCTCCCTCCTAGATATAAGAAACTCTTACCGAGTCCACCACTGGTTGAAAATTTGACTGACACACCATTGTGGTCGGTCGAAGCGTCTATCATTGAAAATGAACCCTCTGAATCCATACCTGATGAAAGTCAAAAGGTCGAGGTAGTAGTTGACCCGGTTTTTCCTTCAAAGGGATCATCTTTGAGTGATACCGTCACTAAAGAGAAAGAGAATGACACCGTTCAAATTCTTTTCGTAAACATAGACCCTGAAGAACTTGGGGGCAGTCTACCCATTCCTTTGCCGCAGGAAGGAAGTTTATCAGAGTCGTATCCAGTCATCTATTCGGTCCTACCTCCAAGCAACCTAGTTGTTTCCATCGATTGGAATCTACTAGGCAGACCCCATTTACCAGCTAGTGTACCATTCCGAATCATTCTACAAGCTTATAGAATGGTCATGGCTAGTACCATCGTAGATGAAGGGGCTTCTATGAGTATCCTTTCCTCAACTGCTTGGAAAGTACTTGGTTCACCATTGCTTCTGCCTGAAATGAGAAATCTAACAGGCTTTGACAAAGGAACCAATCGACCGTTAGGGATCCTTCCCAATGAGCCCATTACTTTGAGAAGGAAAATCGTTCACATGAACGTGACGGTAGTCCAAGGACCCCTAGATTATAATCTACTATTTGGGCGTGACTATATTTATTGCATGGGAGCTGTCATCTCCTCACTCTTTAGAGTAATGTGTTTTCCGCATAAAGGCAGAGTGGTCAAGCTTGTAGACCAGCTGTCATTCCCCGATTCACACATATCAAATAGTCAAATCCCATCCCGAAATGGTATTCCGGAAAGATATGGCTGGACCAGGATATGCGCAAGTGATTCATGAGGATATGGCTGAAACCCAGGGGGCATGCACCCTGGCTTGCTTCGGCAGGGAAACTCTAGGTATAAAGTATGTTTTTGCGGAGGAAGATGACTGGTCCAACATCCATCCTTACAGGAAAAGGGAGTTAGACCAGAATAAGATTCCCTCATCAAGGTTAGGAGGTTGGGATTTAGAACCACCCTGGTCCAGATCGACTAAGCCAAGAAGTGTTTCTATCTACAATGTGGATGGAAACTATCTTGCAAAAGTAAGAGCTTCTATATCATAACCTGGAAATTTTTCATTATACCTGGGGGCATGCAAACCTTTTTGCATGCAAGCGAAGAGTGACCATTTATTGTTTAAGTTTGTAGGTCCTCTAACCCTTTAAACTCGTAGGATTGGTCATTTCCTAACTTGCATAAAGAAAGGATTCAGGGACGTAGGATTGGACGTTTCCTAACTTGCATAAAGAAAGGATCAGGGGCAAAGATTTAAAAGGTGCAAGCTCAATAAAAAATGGCATCTTAGATGAGATATGCTTATTATATGACTGGTACGAGTAGTTTTAACGCGAAATTCAAGCTTGTTAAAAAATAAACATAAGCAATGAGAAAATGCTTCCCCCAAAGTTTAAGCTCATTAAAAAATGAACCGATCCCTCGTAAATAACCGTTGCGAATGCATTATCATTAGCTTTTGAGCCTTGGTCGTGTTCTCATCATCACCTCCACTCTGTTTTAGCCGATCATTTACCTCCATTTGATTGTTTACCCCTTTGGAGGAACATCTGCAAAGAGTGATTATGTTAGCCATCCTTGTGACACTGCCGTGATTGGAAAATGAGTCTCCTTTAAGCTCTTTTCAACTGACTCATAGAATATGAAAATATTGCCAAGCGATTAGCCTCTCTGGCTCGTCAAATTCATCGGAAGTGCTATCCATCCTCTAGATTTTAATCTTTTTGGATTTACACAAAAAGATCGAATGCTTGTCTTGTTCGGCTCGTTAAAACTATCGAAAATTCATCCCTTTCATATTATTTTATGCTTTTTCGGACTTAAGGTATTATATGACTAAAAAGAATCATTGGAGTTTCCTTTCTGTCCCTTTCAGACTCTCTAAAATTGAAAAGGACCGAGTTATTTTTGTCGTTAAACTCGTTAAAACCTAATAGTGACAAACTTGTCCAAATGGACGAGAACGAGTTTCACTGTCGCTAGGCTCGTTAAAACATAGCGAGAGGTTCACCCGAAGGGCGAATTATAGAATAAGAATATGCTATCCTTCTCAAGCTTGACAAAAATAAAGAGGTACTGGTCAGCAATGACTGGGGAAAATTGGGAAGAAAACTTGAAGAAACTTTATTGGTAGCAAGTCGCTCTTGAACATGACACTTTCTCTCCGTATCCAAGTCGGGTTGGGTTGTTCCGTTCACTGGTCATATCACCATTGGTACATCACACCATCTGTATTTCGGGTTAACGCTACCAATCCATCATCAGTGTCGCCGATATGTTCAAGAGAAGTCGCTCAGAGAATTCACCTGTGTCTCATCCGCTACAATACATTCACGTTGCATTATTTCATGACTGCCACCCTGAACCCTATATCATTAGATCATTTTCACCTCCAAAATCATTTGCTCTGTTCCGTGTCGTAGATGTGGGATTCATTAAGGCCCTCCTACGATGGGTCACGTCTTGTCGACATCAGCTCATTATCCAAGAAGTTGACTTAGGAACAACCCCTTTCAGTACTTTGAAGCTTTCATGCCTCAATGGCAAGTTTCTCACTTTCGGTGACAGGTTTACATCAATGGCCTTCGACTGAGAGATTTTTTGTGGTGTTCGATGTCGACTCCTTTTTCATACCACGTGAATTGTACTGTAGTACCTTGAGGGTCATTGTCATTGTTGGTGACTCCTCTCAGCCCTCTTAACAGCTTACATCATTGGCTCGTAATCAGGCGATGTCTTTCCATGTTCGACTCCAGAACATTTTTCACATGGATCAACTTGTACTCCGAGTGAAGATGGAATGAGTTTTGAAGACCCCAGATCTAGTTTCATCCATCCGAGCTGCGATATATTCAGGAATATAAAGACATCAAATGTACATCATTGTGGAACAGATGATCATCCAAATCAAAGGATGATGACTCCGTCCAAATCATCAGTCTGCTACACAGGCAACTGTCCGTCCTATGTACATGAAAGTGAATTTATAAAGCTGAGCATCGGAATGCCCACCTCAGGTAGATCATGAAAAATATTATGAATATAATGTATTGTATTTTATCTTATTACAGGTGGCCTCCCATCTCGAAAAACCTTCGGATCCTCATGGTAAAGCATTTCACCCGACATCAAAAGATTAACGACCTCATGCTTTAGGGGGAAACTGTTATAGACATTTTTGGGCACTGCAATCCCAATCATAAATGTCCATAAACTGACGGCTCATAAGTCCCTAAAAGTGTTTCTTCACTACCTAAAGGAACAAGGTCAGCTGATTACATCATCTCCCAGAAGTTCTCTACAGACAACTGGTCATAAATGGTCAAAACTGGACCATACTGAGTGCCCAGTGCAGAGGGTGCGATGCATATCACCTTCCCAGTGTAAAGGGTGCAATGCATACTGGATGGCCCCTCTGTAAGGTGTGATGGGCGATAATGGACAAATAAGAGAGACAGTTTGCGAGGTGGAAGATCATAGAATCTTTGAGAAACTTCCCCTCTCACACTTGCCTCTCTGATTTCGACCAGGGATGAGTAAGAGATCATCAATCTCCAAGTGAAATAAAAAACTATCAGAGAGAGGACACTAATAAAAATCCCAGAAGCTAACTCAACCCCTACAATCATCTATATATGGATCCCTCATCACAGAGATCCAAAGGCTGGAAACTTGTATCGTGTAGAGAAGTGATGTTGGTTTTATGGTGTAACATCATAGTGTTGGGTGATCTAAGCTTTACTTGAGGTGAAGAAGGGCTTTCTTGCTAGAGGATGATGCTGGGTTAGAACAATTGGTTGTAATCCTCTTGCTATCCTTGATATTAATAAAGCTAATCAAGTTTTCCTCCACATTCGTGTATGTTTGATTGTATATGCATTTGTGTGGTTAATACATATCTGGTCCTGTGTTGTTTATGAATATAGATCTCTCTTCTTCGATGGTATTATGGTAATTTGATTCCATAGGTGCTCTCTAAAGCTGTGTAGATAAAGAAAGAGAATAAAATATCTATCGAGAAGGAGAGGAACCGAGCAAGGAACCAAGCACAAGACAAAGGTTGGTGTCCTCTGTTCACCTCTTGTCTATTTTTCATAAAGGAATACAAAAGTAGTTTTAACTTGTTTTTTTCTAAGATAGCTACCAGTATTAGTGGGAATAGCAGCTCTAAGTGGACACTATTCCTGGTAACATTAACTAAAACTAAAATGTCTTGCTCATGAAACCCATTAGTGAGGCATCACAATAATTTTATTTTTATTCCTTACATATTTTACATAAAGTAATTATTAAATGTGATTATGAAGACTGAACCTAGTTACACATTTCAACATTGTAATCCCTTTCGTAATTTTTATTATGAATTGTAATTCATGTAATGAGTTGTGGAAATTTAAAAACAATGAATCACTAAGTAGACTCGAGATGGATTTAATTTTTCGAGGAGGAGCTGCATGAAAAGTTGACAAGTCAAGGCTATGCATTAATGGTCGCCAACCCTATGATTGACTTTTAATGACCTGCATGGTAGGAAGGGAGATTGAGTACGATATTCCTAAATCGATGACAAGCCCATCGCCCCCTTATCATACATCATTGGTTGCATTATGTAGAGAAAACACGAGGGCCTTGCGAAGGGATATATGGGAGAAAAGATTCCACTGAGAAGGAATAATGGATAAAGATTAGGGTGGTTTTCACAAAACAACATAGAGAGAGTGCACTACAAACTATGGAAAAGAGAAACAACAAACTATGAAATAACTGTGGGTTGCTTAGTGTAGGAAATAAGAAACATAGTTGTGGATTGTGGGTTTTGGGTTCTTGTATGTTGGGATACACATACAAGGTTTACCATTTAATCTTCGAGAGTGAAGGAGAACCATTGGACGAGGTTGATGCTAGAGTGGAGGCACAAGGTGCAACATAATGAAATGAAGGAATAGGTAGATGCGTAGACTATTTGGGAGCCCTATTGGGTTGAGGAAGTATAATTTATGTGTTCTTTGGATCCCTAGTTTGCAGTGGATTAGCGTTAAGAAAAATGCATAAGAACAAAATAAATATTACTAAAACAAACTAGATGGAGAGAAATTTTCTCCGAGAATATAGACAAAAGCTCTCTTGATATTATTGCATTATCATATCAATACAACAATATGGACAAAAATTCTATGCTTGTGGTATGCTATTGTTGTGGTTTTCCTAACGATTGGCCAATAGTCACAAGAATGTACTTTTTTATTAGTTAATATGAAATTGTTGCTTATATCACACAGAGAACTAACATAAAAAACAAAAACTAATTATTAAATAAGATCACCTAATTCTCTAGTTTTACTTCCTTACATTTTATATTTGTAATTTATATTACTTTAACTTATATTATGAAAAATAAAAAATGTAACATCCGCTGAAAATGTTAAATGATTGGAAAGTATATTAACTAGTTTATATCTAAAAACATATAGCACAACTTTATATTCATTTTTTCTTCTTAACATAAATACTTGGCAATTACGAGACATAGTTGACTATACTCCATATGAAGCAAATTCTTTTCACTCTATAATACATAACTGTCACTCAGTCTTGAGTTTGGAGCTAAATTCGTGCGATGATTTGCATTTTTCCACAACAGAGCTTGATTTACGGGAATGTCTTTCTAACCCGTTCTCTCTGAGAAATATTACCCTTACTGGGTTGAGTACTACTGAGGTGCCTTATCTCGCATTTCTTGACTATTTTTTCCATTCTCGTACAACTCTCCATGGAAAGAAATTGAATCCTATCACACTCTTTTTGGGAACAATTAGCCATGGCTTGGACGTGAGAATGGAATCAGACATGACACGTATCAAAGGTCTCGAAGCGATCATGCAACGCCATTCCTGGGAAACGAGGACTGTATTCAAAAGATGTGTGATCGGAAGAGAAGCAAGAATTATGTGGATCACCTCATCTGGTAACTGTGAAATACACGGTGACAATCCCTCAAAATGATCCATCGATTCACGAGTAAGCACTAACTCGAACGGATGCCTTGGAATTACATATTGTGATATAAATACTTTTTTGGACAACGACATAGAACATAATGATCAAATATTTCATACTCTCACCAAATGTAGAAGAAGCCGTGTGTTTTTTCAATTTAGTTGCATTAAATTCAAATATTCTATATTTTAAATTGTACATGTATGTTATATGGAGTATGTATATTTTTTTCCATTATTTTTATAATTATTCAAATATTTTTTTTTTTTATAATTATTCAAATATTATTTAAATAGATAACTTCTTTATTTCAAAGGTAGAGATTGAATAACATTCACAATGGGAAGGTTAAGCTCCAACTCCTCCTCATGGTCGTTTACATTTGGAAATTTTCTTTGATTAATTATGAGTTAAGATGAATCAACTTTAAATAAGGTGCCATGACTTTGTTGATAGATTAAGAGTGCATGATCAATTCCCTTTATAAGGCTTTGTGAGTTTCCATATATAAAGATGTTTGCAATGTTATTTTTAAGGATGAGACCATTGATGGCAAGGCCAAGAATCGTGAGTGGAAAACTAGCGGGGGCCCTCAGAGGCAAAGCCATTTATCTTTGGGCCCACGAAGTAAGGATCTAGAACGAATGCAGACGTATTGCTAGAATCAAGGAGGGCCACTAGGCTTGGCTTGAGATGGGATGGGACGACTATACAATCCATAGTAAGGGGGAAGGTAACAATGGCAGGCCACGGGGTAAGGGTCAAAGACCTCCCCTCTGGGATCTATGGGCTTCGATCCACCCCTGCACGTATGTAGTGAGAAATGGAGGAGAGAAGAAACAAGAACAAGAAAGGTGGTGTATTATGAAAATTCTAAATTTGAGTCTAACTTTCTCTAGGTGTCAACAGTGTTCTGGCACACAAGTCATGGCCTATGCTGCGAGAGGACGTGGGCGCCCCAGGAGAGGCCTGACTCCATGGATAGATAAGGGATGAAGAAAGAGATGGATAATTGAAGGACTATTGTTTTGCATCTAGGGAACACCCATGGGAGAATCACACAGTTCAAGCAAACATTGTACTTCTACTAGCTAATAAAGAGTCTACTAGGTAAGGCGATGGAGGAGATATTCGTGATTATGGAGGTGACATTTCACGGAATGTCGAATTACAAGGACATGGAGAAAATTCTCTTCCAGCTACACAAGCAGGATATCAGGATGGAGAGAATTTACTGCCACATCCTTTGCATTTTGGAGTTGTATGGCATGCTAGGGTAATGAGCTAATGATCCAGCTCCCATCACATTCAAAATAGTCTTGATGATGAATCCCTGTTGGGATTTGAAATGTTGATGGAAAAATGTTTTTTACTGTGGGTTCTCTGATTTCTAAGTTACAATTTTGGTCTATGTCATTAGCTTTTAATTTTTATGTTGAAAATGTCAGTTTTTATAGTTATGTAATTTCTGGACATGAGATAGACATGTATCTAGCATGGCTGGAAAGATTAAAACAATATTGTTTTTGGGTGGCTTACAACGTTGACCGGTGACCAACAGACTTGGTCTCCCCTCTAGGCAAGTGGAGGCCAGCTCATTAATCTATGTGGTGTAGCCTTCTTATTATATAATAGAAAATGGAACGGACGTGTCAATCTTAACGAAAAAAATGGAAAGACAGATAACTTCTTTATTTCAAAGGTAGAGATTGAATAACATTCACAATGGGAATGTTAAGCTCCAACTCCTCCTCATGGTCATTAACATTGGGAAATTTTCTTTGATTAATTATGAGTCAAAATGAATTGACTTTGTATTAGGTGCCATATCTTTCTTGATAGATTAAGAGTGCATGATCTATTCCCTTTATAAGGCCTTGTGAGTTTCCATATATAAAGATGTTTGTAGGAATAAAGTTTCCACTATTAGTTTTAAGGATGAGACCATTGATCACAAGGCCATGAATCGTGAGTGGAAAACTAGCCGGGGGGACTCCAGAGGCAAAGCCATTTATCTTTGGGCGTAGGGAGTGTAGAGCTGTAACAAGGGTCTTTTTCACCTCTAGTTATCTCACATTACAAGTCAATCCGGGAGCATTTTGTTATTGTAAAGGGTATCTCGATTTGAGGCTATTTGTCAGAGTAATGCTTAGTAGTATAGGTCTAAGAAATACAAGAGTAAACAGATGCTAAGCTATGCTAAATTACTTTTGCATAAAGAAATCACACGTGGCAACTTTGTCAGTCAAGGGTACGGAAGCAGTAACCCATCCCTCTAGAAACTGATGAAGGAAAAGGAATTAGAGTATGGATCATGGATCTGGGAGCATAATAGCGTCTGTTGCGTCTCACAATAGCCTTGATCCTCCTCCCACACCAAACCAATGAATGCAAGTAAAAAGGAACAACAAGAAAGCAGAATGGAACGACAATTCAGAAATGGAACAGCAATAAAAAGGAACGACAGGAAAGAAACTAAATCTGGCGAGTTCAACACTCTCAATTCTTATCATCAACTTACATACAAAGAAAGAGCAATATTTTGTACAAGTAGATAGTTTAATCAAATGGAACAGCAAATCACCATAAACAGGAAATGTCAATCATATATACACATAATCTGAAATGATCACCAGTAGTCCATCACTCCAACCATATGTAGCTGAAACATTCCACTTATAAATTTTGTAACGGAAGTGAACAACTTAGAACAATGTCATGTGATCAATTCTGGAAATATGATGTAAACTTGTTACAAAGATTTACAAAAGGAAAACTACTGATGAACGAGTTTGGAACAGCATGTAAGTATATCAGATTATTGAGAACAATAAACAAACCACACAAAGCCAAACTGTAATGATACAATCAGCCAGTGTCCGTTGGAGCCGGGCCCTTAGCTTCTAATGGCACACCGCCGTAACTTACTTCAGATGCAGGGAGAAAGTAACAACAAATATATTATATTAACGCATCAATGATAGTACAGCAAAACTAAGTCTCAAAGAGACTCGATAGTATGAGTTTAACCAACTGTGCAGCCTGTAAACAGAAAGTAAAGATACAAGATACTCTCCCAGTCCCTGAAGTCTTCGATGCTGCCCCTTTTTATACAAGTAATGGCAGAGTTAACTAAACAAAAAAATGATTGAAAGTAACGATCCCTCAGGATCAAAGATCCTGAGGGATCTGTTAAACTGTTAACTCCTTTCTTTTCTCTGCCTAGCCTTCCGAACTGACAGTCCTTCATCTCCCGGATTGATCTGCTGATTACTCGCCCTGGTTGGAACTTTATTTGGTTTTGGCGGGAACAAACCGTTATCTTCTCTGAACTCTTCGTTTTTTCACCGGCGCCTTCCTACTTTTTGTTCTTTTCCTGCATAGAGAAGATATTTTAGTGATTGAGGTCATTTGTATTATTTCTATTACCATTTTCCTTATTTTTAACAAGAAAAGTTTACAACTATTGCTTTGAAACACCACTCTAAGTTTATTCGTTAAAAATACCTTTCCAATGCTCTACACACCCCCTGGCTTACTCTGTTTCATGGCCTCATGAAAACGTTATAATTAACATGGAGAGTGGTAAGAGAATAGGCGGGAGAGGGCACCTCGTGAGGAGGTCTGCAACCATGGTGAGCAACCAGTTTATCAAAGAATTGATTCAATTGATCTGCAGGCATATTATACAAGGCCTGGTACCCAGGTGCAGGGTGCCAAATAATTGGGCTACGGAACCGGTATCCTAACCAAGACGGCCCAGCGTGCAGAATGCGCTGGCCATAAAGGGCCAACCGTTCAACAGCCAGCTCAAAATTCTCGTATTTGAATGGCTCCCTGAGCTGGATGCTTGGGGTAGAAATCTGATAGCGGAATTTGGCAGAATCCTTAATAGACAGAAAGTATTCCAAGCTATTTCGGATCAAATCTTCATGCATGGGTCCTAGCAGTTCTATGACGCCCGGGGTTCTCATAAGGCTTTTGTGTGATTTCCATAGGTGAACTGGGTCTCTAGGCTCGGCCCTGACCCATAGATCTAGGCTGTTCTCCTGCCTCTGGAAGGCATTGTAAGCCCTGAGCCACTTTAACTGATTGACCCCAAATGAAACAAAGGCTTGTAGCTGTATATCTCCCACAAAAGGGCCAGGGTTTAAATCAGTTTCCTGCTCAAGCACCATATTGTGCAAATAGAATTCACATAGTGACCGTTGGACCTTAACCCCATAATGTTTGCAACAATCAATAAAATCATTAACAATATTAATCTGAATGGGGGCACCTGCCCTGATGGCTTTTATTTTCAATCTTAAGTATCTTTCAAGGAGAAATAAAGCATAATTCTTTGCAGGGGCCCTGCAAGTCAAAACATCATTATACAGCGAACATACAGTGTCCAATTGTTTAATAACGGCATCTAGTCGACGTGTTACCTTGGCAACCTTTTCCTGTTCCTTCTACCATCTTTCAAAGGCCTGACTCTCTGATTGACTCATGTTCCGCAGTTGCTACTGCAGTTCTTCATGTTTTTCCTGAGGGATCATTTGTTCCTTTAACTGCTCAGCTTTCTGCTGCAACTCCTCGTATTTTTCCCGAGGGATCATTTGTTCCCTTAGCTGGTCAGCCTCCTTTCGGGCTTGCTTCATCTCGTGGTGCAAGGCCTTGGTTTTTGGATCCTTTTTCCATGATTTCTCAGAGGCATGGAGTTTTACCTGGACCTTCACGTTTCGCTGCCTAGAATTCGTATCCCGAATTATCCCTAAAGGTGGTGCCTCAGTTTGGACTGCTTTGTTTTCCCTTTCTTTCTTAACATGAATAAAGGGGTACGATGGCCCCTCTATAAATGGAATGTCGTCTTGCAGCTCGGTTTTGATTGGAATGGCAGCTGGTCCAAATGGGCTATTTGGAACAGCAGTCTGTTCCTCAGCGTCAATAGGAACGACATTCTGATGTTCCATACCAGATGGAATGACATTTTGTCCCTTAGTGCTGGTTGGAACAGATGTAGGTCTATCAGCAGAGTATTGACCTACGAGGCACCTATAAGCCCCTTGCCTTCTCATCTGACAGGACCCTGCTGCATTTGTCCTTCTTTTTCTCCTTATGGTCCTCCTTATTCTCAGACTGGCTTTCAAACTTCGAATTTTCTGCTGAAGCTGGGTTATAATATTCAGCAGTCTCTGCTGTTTCTTTCTCAATTTCTTAATTTCTCTTGCCTCGACTGTGGGCGCATGAGTGGCCCTCAGTTCTGCTCCTCTTTCATCGAGGGTATCTTCTGACATTCTGGGAACGAACTGTTCCCCACAAGTATTTTCATTCTCCACGTCATCAGCAGGTGGGTTTTCTCCTCCTTCCATTTCTTCATGCAATTCTTCATGCGTCTCTTCCTCAGGGGGTCCTTCAGGAGGGTCTGCTGGACTGGAAGGTGAAGCATAATCTCCCAGGCTGGCCAAGATGGTGGCCAGCTCTTCTTCCTCCACGGGGACCTGTGGAGGGCTATCCCCCAATTGTTCCATCTCCTCCTCCTGAATTGGCTGCTCAGTGGCTGCCTCTGGATAGCTGGCCTCGGCCTCAGAGTCAGAATGTTCATTTCCTTCCTTGGCTTCTGCTTCGTTCTCAATTTGTTCCTCATTTTCCCCCGAGGGTTTCTCTTTTGGCACTGGTGGCTCCTCTGTTATTTCGATCGGCTGGTCAATGCTTAGTTGGATTTTCTCCAGCCTGCCTTTTATCCTTGCCAACCGAGCTGACTTCCTAGGCCTCTCGGGCTGTTCGGGTGTGATGGCCACCTGTTCTTCCACAACCACCTTTCTGCGCTTTTCAGATTGTTCTGGCGTGCCAGAAGAATGCCTACGTTTCGAGGCAGCACGTTCTTCTGTGTCCATTTCCTTATGTTTTTCTGCATGTCCAGATGCTCCAGAGGAACGTTTTCGTTTTACTGACTCCATGCGTTTCTTGGGTTGCTCGAGTGTATCCGAGGGATGATTGGGTTTTGGCGATTCTCTGGGCTTCTTAGGTGCTTCAGAGCTACTAGCGGGATGCTTAGCCTTTGGGGATGGTGATGCCACTCCCCCTCCAATTGCTGTAATAAGCTCCCCCCAGCTACTCTGCTACTGAGTGAGACTGTAGCTCACTATCAGGCGAATCAACCCATGGTGGCTAACCACTGCGTCTTCATGGTGTGCCTTTTTCAGGCTCCGAGAGGCATCATGCAGTAATGAATTTAACAATGCAGGGAGATTCACTGAACATTTTCCTTTTAACACAACTAGGAGCTTAAGGTGACGCGGTCTTACCACATCTTTTCGCCCCTCGCAGGTGATGTAGCTCTGCACTACCTTTGCCAATTCGCTCCAGGGTTCTCCTAGCATTGCCGGCAGCACTCCTTTTCCCTTCACTGTCAGATTCTGTCCTTCATCTTGGAAAATTTCTATGGTCTTTTGCAATCTCTCTTTCTTTATCGTCCATATTGGTCCTGAGGCTGGTAATCATGTTACTTCCGCGATTATTTCCTTCGTGACCATTATCTTCTTCCCAGCTACTATGGAGTGTTCTTCCTGCAAATTCTGCAGGAATTCCATGGCCACAATTTCATTTGATTCACGTAGGCGGCTAAAATAAGTTAGCCACCCCGCCCTTTCTAGGATCTCCCGAGCATCTTCGGAGACTACTAGCTCACTAGGCTCGCTTCTGATAGCCTTGCCTCCCATGGTTCTGTTTCGGGATCTAGATGGAACAGCAATTACCTGTCACAAAGAACGTAATCGCAGCAAAAAAACACAGAACATGCATGAAAATTGATTGTAAATAACAAATTTTTGCAAAAATAGCATTGTCATGTCGTTAACCCATATTGTACCTTCGTACCATATCATTTCCGAATGATGTGCTAACACGTGGCTGGCAGAGTAATGAGGTCACCTCCGCCTACGCAATATGATAGGCTGTCCCAGCCGTCAAATGGCGGAGGGGCCGCCATCTCGTCACCAAGTCATAAAGGAACAACATATAGAGGTTTTCCATGTTTCATATTAGACAAAGAAATACCGAGATCGAGGCAAAAGGTAGATCGCGTTTTGCATAAGCCTGCATGATGTGATGCAAGACAGGAGGATAGGACGTCTGACACTCATATAAAGTCTGAGGTAGTCATAGTCGATACCTTTGCCATGATTGGTGGTGATAGATATTCATGTGACGTATCCATCAAAGTGTAAGATATAATTATTACGAGGATAGAAAGAAGTATTTGATATGATCCAAATTGGTGTATATATTATGACTCCGATACCATTAACAGAGCTCTGCTGCCGACAGGTGTTCATAACCTTGGCAGAGTTGTTTATTTCACCCTGGAACCATGATCCTTTGTGTATTTTTGAAGAGAAATTCTTGTCAAAATGCAGGCCATCATGCTGGCTTGGTAACCAGATAACCATGATGCCATTCACTAGAGTGGCGCGAAACGTGGGCAGGCCAGCTCGTAATGAGACCCCCTGTTCCAAGGTTTGTTTATGTAGTGAACCCGTTGGAACATATCCCTGGTGTGGTGGCCATGATGGGAATGCCACTTCGCTTCCAATCTTATGATCATAGTAGGTTGGTTCTTTAATGAAACCCCCTATCCTGCATTTGACAAATAATTTCTTTTTATTTTGCTTTTTCTCTTTTTTCTTTTGAAACAGACTTTTGCTCTTGTGTAATTACACATAAGGGTGGTTCAGCCCTCCTTAAGAGTGGGAATGGCGGAAGAAGTCTTGTCATCCCAATAGGAAGATATAAATCTTCTGTTTTTATTTCCAAGTAATAATAGAGGAAATTGTAGGGACTCAACATGATGAAATTTTCCAACAAGGCAGAGGAGGTGAGACTATGACAGCAAGAATGATGAGTGTGTGGATCCTTCCTTTGTTGTTGCATCAATACTAGGGCTGTTAAAGATAACGATTTATGATATGTTGATCTCGATATATCCTGGCTTTTATATTCATTGCATAAATGTATAGCTGCTACTTATGGCCTTGGAAAGACGATGGACAACACATCCTTCATATGAAAGGGACAAGAGCATACTACTCCTTTTTTTGAAAGGGAGGGTGAGGAGGAGTTCATCTGATGCATTGTCTTAAAAAAACAGCAGAAGCACACAAATGTTGTTTCTTTTGAAAAAGGAACAACCAAAAATATTCAAGTGTTGTTCCTTTTGAAAAGGACAACAAAAACACACAAGTGTTGTTCCTTTTGAAAAGGAACAGCAAAAAACACACAAGTGCTATTCCTTTTGAAAAGGAACAACAAAAATACACAAGTGCTGTTCCTTTTGAAAAGGAACAGCAAAAACACACAAGTGTTGTTCCTTTTGAAAAGGAACAGCAAAAACACACAAGTGTTGTTCCTTTTGAAAAGGAACAGAAAAAATCCAAAAGTGTTGTTCCTTTTAAAAAAGGAACAGCAAAAACACACAAGTGTTGTTCCCTTTGAAAAGGAACAACAAAGAAAAAATCAAAAAGTGCTGTTCCTTTTGAAAAGGAACAACAAAAACGCACAAGTGTTGTTCCTTTTTAAAAGGAACAACAAAAATCCGAAAGTGTTGTTCCTTTTGAAAAGGAACAGAAAAAGCACACAAGTGTTGTTTCTTTTGAAAAGGAACAACAAAAACATTCAAGTGTTGTTCCTTTTGAAAAGGAACAACAAAAATCCAAAAGTGTTGTTCCTTTTGAAAAGGAACAACAAAACATACAAGTGTTGTTTCTTTTGAAAAGGAACAGCACGGACAAATACTAAAAGCATATATACAAGATTTACAATCTTATATACAAGATGTGGTAATAAAAGATGAATTTCTTACTGATCTATAGGTGAGGAAGTTTTTGCTTCCTTGCCCATAATCTCAATATTAGTATCTTGGCGTAGCTGCTGACAAAAAGATTCCCGAGTGAGCGGTTTGCGATACAGACAAACTCGGTGGCCGTTTACCTTAAATGTATATCCAGACCCATCGATTGTGATCAGAGTAAGGGTCCCATTGTCATGGACTTTTTGAATCTCGTATGGTCCCAACCAACGAGTCT
>APFE031081159.1:1166-30777 GCA_000404065.3 Pinus taeda | reverse complement strand
GGAGCGACACTTCCCCCCACAACAAACAAGCGTTGGATCCCAGGTTGGTCTCCTTGATCGACTTCTAAATTATATAGCTAGGAACTTGCATGCAGCGTGATTGATTGTTGCTAGACCCCTGTGGGGCTAGTGGGATCCACCTCTGTCCGTAGAGGGGATTTACCTCCGCAACAATCATACCAGCTTGTTTGTTACTTTTTAGGGAGTGTACCACCTCATGAGCTTGGATGATATTATTGAGGGTTTGTCTTCCTTCCACATAGCCCGTTTGCTCCTCTAAGATGAGAGATGGTAAAAGGGGCTTGAGTCTATTGGCGATCACCTTGGAAATAATTTTATACACCAAATTACATAAAGCTATGGGTCTAAATCCCTCCGGAGTCATGGATTTTTCTTGTTTTGGGATCAAAGCTATGAAGGAAGCATTAAAGGCCTTCAGAACCTTTTTGGATATTCTTAAGTCTTCCACCACCTCAAGGATATCCTATTTGACTATTTTCCAACAAGCTTTGAAGAAGTCTACATTGAACCCATCCGGGCCTGGAGCTTTTCCATTTTAAATTTCATTGATCACTTCATTGACCTCCTCTTACGACACTGGCTTGTTAAGATTGTGGTTATCTTCTCTGGTAACCAGCTGAGGGATATATTGAGTGAAATTATTGATGAACCTGAATCTATCCCCCGAAGGCTCCACTACAATACTAAGGAAATGTTGTACAAGGAGAGATTCCATGTCTTTGTGAGAGATGATTTGTCTCCCTTGAGAGTCTTTGAGCTTTCTGATTCTGTTGTGTGCCTTGTGATCCATTGTGGATTTATGAAAGAACTTTGTGTTCCTTTCTCCCTCTCTAATCCATTGTATCCTTGACTTCTGTCTCTAGAAAATCTCCTCTTGCAAGCACCATTCTTCCCATTCTTCCTGCAAAGAATCAGCTAGCTTTTTCTGTTCCTCTGTAAAGACCTCTGTGATGTTGAAATGATTGATCTCCTGGAGTTTCTGCTCAGCTTCTCTTTTGGATTTGAAGATATTGCTAAATTCCTTTTTGTTCCAACCTTTAAGCTTGGATTTGATATGTTTAAGTTTTTGTTGGAGTAGGAACATTCTAGTGCCTTGAATGTTTAGATCCTCTTTCCACCATTTGTCAATATTACTGGTGAATTCAGGGTGAGAGAGCAAGGAATTCTCAAACCTGAAAGGTCTGTTTCTTGGTGTACCCATAAAAGTGGCTTCCAATTGTATAAGCCAATGATCTGAACCTCCAAAGGGAAGAATAGAAGTTGTTATGGAAAGGACTAAGAGAAAAAGGTCCTCTAAGATAATAAATCTATCTAGTCTAGATGTGACTTGTGAAGCCCCTCCCCTTTTGTTGTTCTAGGTGAAGGTCCCATTTATTGTTGCAGTGTCCACTAACCCCATATTCATTATGAAGTT
The DNA here is from genome assembly GCA_000404065.3 of Pinus taeda. Taxonomy (NCBI): domain Eukaryota; kingdom Viridiplantae; phylum Streptophyta; class Pinopsida; order Pinales; family Pinaceae; genus Pinus; species Pinus taeda. Next base: position 29,342 of record APFE031081159.1, on the reverse strand, counting down.
CTGGAAGGCCATGGAGTCTTTTCCTAGCTGTCTGATACTACCTTTTTTCCCTGTAAGAGATCTTATCATATTGAAATCTCCTACAATGATCCAAGACATATTAGGGTGTCTTGCTCTTAGTTCCTCAAGGGAGGTGAGAAGCTTGAGTTTGTCTTCTTGCTTTTGAGGTCCATAGACATTTGTGATCATGTATATCTCCTTATCACCTAAAGGTTGACAAACCAAAGAAAGATAGTTCCTAGATGCCTTAGCATCCAAGATTCCAAATTTCTGTGGATCCCATAGCATGAGAATCCCCTCGCTGAGTTTTTTGCTTTAACCTCTAGATACTCATACTTGATTAGCCATTTATTATGAATTTCTCTAATTTTATCCATCGAACATTTTGTCTCCTAAATAAAAACCATATCTGGTTTTTCTTCTTTTATTCTAGTATTGAGATTTCTTTGTTTCCTTCTATTTCCTATGCCTCTAATATTCCAGGTTGTGAGCTTCATTAATAAAGGTTTGTAAAGGAGTAACTGGTAAGCTCTTTCATCTTACTTGAGTTAATCAATAGTTTCCCACATTCGTTTAGCAACTCCTTCTTTCCTTTTCTTCCTCTTTTCCCGCTCGGGTTCTTTGGAGATTGTGCCTATGTCTCCTCCATCATTTTGACCCCTCTTTGTTCCTAGCTTTCATGATTTCTTTTGACTCCAGTTCCCTTCATTTGTGATCTCCATAGGAAGAGTTGTTAAACCCTGTCACATTCCTCTTTTGGCAGGGAGTCCACTCCTTTGGTCATTCCTTGTTCCAGAAATTTCTCTAGATACAAATTTTCCCTATCTAAAATATCCTGCAGTTCATGGTCCTCCATTCCCGCCTCACTTAGAGTCATCTCATGGTCCCTATTTATCTCCATCATGTTTTCTATGATATCTTCCATGCTATCATCCCTTTCCTTCTTAGTGATAATGTTCTCCATTTCCTGGTTTGTTTCTTTGTTTCCTTCGTCTTCTTCTAGGATATTAAAGCTATTGTGGCTCGGCTGTCCTTCCTCATTGATCTTCTTTTGCAGCCTCTTTCTACCTTTCCCTTTGCCCCCAACCTTGGTAAAACCCTCAGGATTTTTATCCACAGTGGTTTTCACATTTCTCTCGATGTTGTTTGTTGGGCAGTCTCTATATAGATGCCCATGCTCATGGCATTTGTGGCACCTAAATGGGATGTGTTCATAGTCCACCACTTGTACCCATTCTTCATCATATACTTCTAAAATTATCGCATCCGGAAGTGCTCCAGATAAATCCATTTCCACATAGATCCGGGCAAAGGAGGTGTATTTTCCTTTCAAAGTCGCATTTGAGATCTTTAGACAATGCCCCAATTTTCTGCCTATTTTTTTCAGTGATTCTGGTAAACAATAATCAAGAGGAAGGGAGTATAGTCTGATCCATACCGGTACCAATGAAAACGTCTCGCGTTCCGAAACAAATTTCATTATCCATGGCCGCATGTAGAGGCCTGCAGCAGCGTAGAAATATGGTCCTCCTTCAAACACTCTGTCTTTATCCCCTAGGCTTGTGAATACTACTATGAAGAAGCCCTTGGATCCCAGATGAAGGTGTATTTCCCCCTTTGGCTTCTAGTGGCTCCTTATCCAGGCATGTAGCGCCCTCTCCATCAGCCATATTCCCATGAATTTGCAGATGACCGCATGTTCCGTCATATGATCTCTATGCGCTTGTAGCACAGGGTCGCTCAAGATGACCCGAGGAATGGTGTTCGACTTAGGTTTGCAGACCCAAAATGTCCTTATAAAAGTAGGTTTTTGACTGCTATCCCCTTTCTCCTTTTCCTTACTAGCTTCCTGCTGCTCCCCTTCCTATTCATGAGGTCTGTTTCCTCCCAATGTTTCTGTGTTACTTGCCCCTGTTGCCTTCGCCAAAAGTTTCTTGAAACGATGCTTTCTCGCTTCCTTGATTCTATCCGTAACTACTTGACTGTAGGAGGGAGCAGCACTCCCCCCTGCACGTCCCGCCATGGTGCCCAATGTCAATACCCTAACCCCAGTTCAAGTTGCAAAGCCTCCCGCGCATCTCGAGCTTCAACCCTGCATTCGTCCCTAAATGAATTAATTTTTCATTGTTAACATAGGATCATATTTAAAACGTAAAATATACATTTTTAAGTGCAAATATTTTACAAATTGCATACCTTCAACTAGTTTGCAAATTTCTTATCCTTTACATGGGGGTTCCTCTATTAGGTGTTCTCAATTGTGGCATCCCTTGAAGTTAAATCATGATTTATGCATAAGAAAAAAAAATTACCTATTTAATTAAATCAAGTTATGTAATTCAATTTAGTTGGTAATGGAAATATAATGTTTCCCAAAGCACTAATTTTTCATCTCCCTATATTATGCCCACATATAGCATAATTTGGAAAAGTGGCCCATTGTCCACACATCTTTTCTTTTATTGCAAGGAACAAACATCACATAGTGTAATTAGGGGAATAGTATTAAAGGATCATAAACCACATATGCACATACTTGCAAATCAAACACTTTGTATGTGCATTCACCTTGCACACACCATCACTACTAACTAATTTTCTTCATTAACCATTACAAGTAGAGTAATTGATTATATTACTTTGAAATTTTGCACACAAACATAGCTTAACACTATGAGGATTTAAGTAAGTGGCCCTAATCCACATATATTTTTTACTTGTTTTGTTCATTCAAATTCACACCACACCTAGCTTAACTAGGAGGAAAGTAAGTGGCCCTAAATCCACAAATATTTTTTACTTGTTTTGTTAACCAAATCTTGTATTTCATTCATTTATTTTCAGGGCTAGGACTTGGTGTCAATAAAGAAAAAAAAAGTAGGCATTGCCTCCCTTGCGTCCTTGTGGCGAACATCTGGTTAATTTGGGCCCTTTCTCAAACCACTAAAGCTTCCATCTCCATATATTCTCACATAGAATAATTAGAAAAGAAGTAAGTGGCCTGTCAGCCACACATCATTTTTACTTGTTTTGCTAATCAAAGCTTTTATTTCATTCATTTATTTTTGAGACCAAAACTTGGTGTTAGTAAAGAAAGAAAGTAGGCACTGCCTCCCTTCCACCCTTGTGGCGAACATGTGTTGGCATATTGACCTTTTCTCAAAGCACTAAAGCTACCATCTCCCTATATTCTCACATAGTATAATTAGGGAAGAAGTAAGTGGCCGATCATCCACACATATTTTTTACTTGTTTTGCTAACCAAAGCTTTTATTTCATTCATTTATTTTTGGGACCAGGACTTGGTATTAGTAAAGAAACAAAGTAAGCACTAGGTTCCTTGCGTCCTTATGGCGAACCTGTGGTGGCATCTAGAACCTTTCTCAAAGCACTAAATCTCCCATCTCCCTATATTCTCACATAGTATAATTACAAAAGAAATAAGTGGTTCGTCATCCACACATCATTTCTTTTCTTGTAAGGAACAAACATCACATAGTGTGATTAGGGGAATTGTAAAGGATCACCGGATATCCACATAAATTCACACTTTATATGCTCAGAATTTAACTTGCACACACATTCACCCCCCACACTAAGCTCACTTAAACTTTGTATAAAGGGTATCCTATTTTTGGAATCTTTGTACCTAATTTATTTAAGCTTATATTTTGTTGCATGCCCTAAGTGAAGTGAAGCCTTTCTTAAAAAAACCTTAACCTAAACACAATAAATTCTCCACAAGGGCCACAAGATAATTTATAGTTCAAGCTAGGACCGTGCCGATAGGAAACACATAAGTTGTCATGGTTTTTTTTTCATATTGAAACATAGAAAGTTGTCTTTTAGGGAGATTAAAATCCTGCATCATCTAGTGACAAAGACGGTACATGGAAAGAAACAAGTGAAGCAGGTAAGGCTTAGGTGGAATATTATTACAAACCTTCATGTTGTCTTTCGACATGTGGTAGTGGTTTTGGGTCCAAACCTGACAACCAAAAGCTGATATTCATCTATTCTCACTGGACGCAAATAACTTAGTGGCCAAATATTAGGGCATCTTTCCCTATAGGTTAAGGTATGGGAGCACTTATACCTTAGGTGATCTTGGTCAGGCTATTGGAAGCGTTGCCAGCTCTTTCGGGACGTAGCCCTAGTACATTTAGCCATTATAACCCTTCCATACCTTGGTTGGTTTTTTGGCTGCTAGAAGTGTCACCAATGAAATTTATGATGTGGTCCCAGTACCATTTTCTAAAATATTCACAAGGCCTAGTTATTACTTGAACAGAAGGATGTTAGGTCTTTATATTATATTTTTCTCATACGCAAAGCCTCACAAAACATTTTTTGTTGATTCTCTCACACATTAGAATTAAAGGGAAAATTAACCATTTATTTTTCACTTTGCCTTATTTATGTGATTCATTTGGTTTTCCTAAAGAAAATATATGTTTTCATGTGTGCTTACAGATGTAACAGTCTCAGGTGTTGTTGAATTCTTTCCTTTCTTTCCAACTGATTTCTTTCTCAAAACAGAACGGATTTCATTAGTTACATGTTTCATGGGGATTATATCATATTCAAGTGCCTCCTACATACAATTCACATCATCATGAAAATTATTTTACCTTTCATACATGTTGAATTTTTTTACCTTTCATCATATTCTGAATCACCCTTTTTGTTGACACAGGGACCAATACTTTTACTGGTGCACTCTTCTTCGACCCATCTTTCCCTAAGATCGAAACCATTTTATTTTCATGTTTCAACTTAGAACGCTTAGTCCATGTCAACTTCTTCTTCCTAGCTTCCAAGTCTCAACTTTGTTTTCATTTAGCTTTTCACTAGGGTTGTGACTAGAACCCTAGGGTTTCAAAATTGATTTTTATTAACTGAGGAGGAATTCATTTACCTTTCATCATATTCTAAATCGCCCTTTTGTTGACACAAGGACCGATACTTTTACTAGCGCACTCTTCTTCGACCCATCTTTCCTTGAACTCAAAACCGCTTTCTTTTCATATTTCAACTTAAAACCCTTGGTCCATGTCAACTTATGTTACTTAGCTATCTACTATATATCATATCATTACTTTCCACCTATGGTGATTTCTTGAATAAACATGTGTAGATCTATTATTCACTTGTCTTATGATGATGGTTCACTTGAATTACAAGTATATTTTGTATTCCACTATAAAGTGATGGAAATTGAGCAACCACATGAGGAAGAAGATGTGTCATATCAAGTTGATCAACCACATGATGTTCAAGATGTGCCCTATGGAACTGATCAACCACTATAGAAAATATATGAGCCCTATCAACCTGATCAAATGTCACTAGGGGAACAATATGTGCCATATCAAGGTAATCAACCACTAGAGGAAGAAGATTTTCCCTATCAAGTTGACCAACAACCAGAAGAATGGTTATTTCCTCTCAAGTTGATAGGATAACATTGAGTTGCATTGGTTTGGAAAGGGGTGGAAGGTTAACAAAAAAATTGGATGCAAGCACAACAGAGGACCTTGGGAAGCCAATCCCTACTCGTACTATTAGATAGCATGTCAATAACATCATTCAAAAATATTTTGAGAAACATTTAGTTGTTGCACAAGCTCGAATACTACATGGGTTGATAAAACATAAGAAACTCAAGCATGCCACAAAGATTTTGGGTGTCCAAGATGTTAAGAGAAGGAAGACATGTTGAATGTCATTGAAAATATATCAAAGGCATTCACTTTGTTTTTAAAATCAAGAAAACATGATGTTTGAGTTGTAAGCAAGGCAATTACAACTATTATTATTGCACCAAGTGCATCAAGACAACAAAAGTTGGAAAAAATGTCAAAATTGCTCCATATCTCGAGAAAAACATTGCACAAGAATACCAAGTTAAGGGTTAAGTAAATGAAAATGATGAATCTCCTTATTGGGATCTTATCACCAGAAAACCCTACCAAGATAGGCTTACATCAAGAATCAAAGCACTTGTGGTATAGTTTTGGGAGAGTCATTCTCGTGTTATTCTAGATGGAATATGATGAGCCTCATCATTAGGTAACTATATGGACCTTAATACACCTCCAAGCTTACTAAAATCAACTCTTCATAATTCCTTACATGTTGTAATTATATTTTGCTTAATGAGATGAGTAAAAGTAAGATGCTATGTCTAGTGGTCTAATGTGCATTGATTACACGTTTTTGGGAGCAAAACATGGCAATTTTGGCTAATTAAGGTGCAGGAACTCATATGAGACAAGAAGGAGAGATTATAGGAGATGGATTTTCCTCATTAAATTCTCACTCATTCAAATATCCATCAATCAAATCACACTAGCTCGGATTTGCAAGCAGCTGAGTCATGGAGATCATGAGCAGTCGAGCCAGTGATAGCTAAGAACCAGTTCATCTTGATTTTGGGAGCCAAGAATCCCTAGATTTAAGGAAGTTGTTGGATACTTCAGTTGTATAAATAAGGAGGCCTAGAGCCTCATTAGGATTTGGATTTTTTATGTAAGATCACTAAGCATTTTTGAGTTAAAGGATTGTGGAAAAAACTGTAATGTTTATTTTGATATGATAATGAGAATGAGCATTTCCTTGATCCAACACTGAGTTGACTCAGAGGGAGGAAGCTCTTGGGTTAGGGCCCAACCCTTGCAGCAGAGGTTCCTCTTATTGTACTTGTATGCTTAGGTTATTTCATCGATTAATTGTTGAATTTATTTTAGCATTGTTTCATTACAAGTAATGGTCAATTTGATTAGTTTGCTTCCATTTGTGCATAGCTTTAGCAGTAGAATTAGAGAGATAAAGGAATACCAAAAAGGTTGATAGCATGTGGATTTGGCCTCACTTCTCCCTTCAAGGACCATGGTTTGAGGAAAAACTCCTATTCAGCCCCAAAAAGACAGAATTCTGATTTCTTATGGAATTTAGAGTTTTCTGCTAATTAGGCCGGCATCTTTTCAGTTTCAAGAATAGGTTTCAGTTTTTATCTCTGATATATCTAGCCTTGTATTAGATCTCATGGTGTTTCACAAAAATCTGCAAATATTTCCATGCATGAACTAGGCAATTAAGGAATGGAATTTTGTTTTCTTATGTTGATTGGAAATCTTTCTTGTTTGACATGATTCATGGGTAAACGTCAGTGATGTGTGTATTGTAGGAGTTTCAATAGTGCAGGAAGATCTCATGTCAACAGTCCTAGCCTAACCTCATCCATCCATGATCACCAAGAGCCACTAAGTCCATCAACCAATCTATCATTCCACAAGAATAACTTTCCATGTTTGTTGAGCAAATCCAACCATCTTACAAACTTTGGTTTGAGTTCTGAGGAAGTCCTAGCCACTCCCTTGCCTTATTTATTCCATCACTCACCTTCCCTAAGCCCTATACAACCTTCCAAATCAATCCTATTTCTTTCAGCCGGATCCTGTAGGAGAATTAGAACATCCTGTAGGTGCATTAGGACATCCTCTAGGACAACCTATAGTGGCATGTTTTGAGGCCGATTTGTGGAAAAAGTATCCATAAAGATAGGAGAAGGTACCTACTTACCTCCCAAGCCATCTGACCTTTAACAACCATCTCTAACCCACCTGCCATACCACCAAGAAGAATTAGCATTCATATTTTCACCAGAAAGGACAAAAAGCAAAAAAAGGTTATTGTGTTCATCCATATTCACAGCAATAAAGTGCTTGATTATCTCAGATTGCATGTCTAGGATAGTTAGGATTACACAAATGTTAGCTTAGGATTCTTCTGAAGTAAGATCTCTTAGAAATTAGTTATATGAGTGGTGTGTTTAAAGAATTTATTTCAGTCTTTCATTACTACAGTAGACAATATTTCAATTCTCTCAATTAGGGTAAAATCTCCCTTTCTCCATTGGTAATCAAACTTCTTCTAAATCAATAGAAGCCTGATTTGAGAAACCCTAATGGTCTATCGCCAGCTTAGCAGTGACAAAGAGTGGACCCATTTCATCTACTTGTGTATACAACATTGTCACCTCCAAGTTTGTACGAACCTCAGGTTGTGTTGTGTTATACAACAACCCTCCCCATTTCAAAATTTTTATGCAAAACTTTAACAAGAAATGGGTCCCCTTTTTAGGACTTAGATAAAATAAATAATTCAATAACAATCGCAAGCTTTAATTTATCCACATAACACATGAAAGTCCTTATAAAAAGGTCTGATCCGATATAAATATCAAACAAGACCTTTTCATAAAACAAATATAAAATAATATGTCGAACCCTTTATTTAAAGGATAGACTTAAAGGCTTCCATTGGAAATCTTCGATGCGATAATGCTATCGGAAAGTGCAAATCACAAGTTATCAAAGAAACATTCTAATAAGTCCACTCAAATCTCCCGATGCGATAATCCGATCGCAATCGGCCATCACTGAAAGCATGAGACACATAACTATCTATTGGCAATCACCAATGCGATTTCATTAAAAGTGCGTTTTTCGATAAAAGGTTGTTAAATTAATGTTTGCAGGTTTAAACCTTAAATCAATTTTAAATGAAAAAGAAAATGATTTATTGATTATCCCGCCTCCCCATGATAACTAACTTTTATCGCAATCGGAGCTATGTATGGAAAAAGCTTAAGCTTAACGTTTGTGCCTCTCGTCCTGCGATATGCGATTTTCGCTAATCGCTGATCGGGAAAGGCATGAGATTCACTTAAAAGGACTGTTACTAATATGTGTGATGTGACATATCATTATGATATTTAAGTATCACGATTGGCGGTTATGGAAGTAATTAATAGAGCAGTTAAGGGTGAATCATTCGAGGATTTCATCCGTCGTAATATTTGAGTTCATATTGCTTATCACGCTTAAATTACCATTAATCTTTTATATTATGTGTTGGCTTTGAACGGGTTTTTTCTCTGTTGCGTTCTTTTGTTTCTTTTGCATAGCAAGTCTGAGTTGATGAATCCAACAAAAATGACGAAGAAATCAAAGAAACCAAAGGCCCACGTCATAGCCAAAGAAGGACCAGTTAAAAAGGTCTTGATAGTTGATACTACCTGCCTCAATCTAGGCAAGGCTTCATGGGAAAGTATTTACAATTTACTGGAAGCCGAGGATCCGGAAGAGATCGAAGAAGAAGTGGCAACAACAGATTCCACGGACAAGTCAGAGAATACTCTTAAGGATTTGGCCAGCTCTTATCTTCACAGAATAGCATCCCGTGCCAAAGTATTACCTTAGAACGACTTGGCCAGATGGGTTATTGAAAGTATCAACATCACAGACAGAACTTTCTTTACAATTGATGGAAGAATGTTCGGGTCGTTCAGAGCAGAAGATATCAAAATAATGTACCATTTGCTTGAACCCCAGAAGCGATATAACAAAGAATTTTGGAAGTTTTCGCCAAAAAAAACGCCATTGAATCAAACCCTATCAGATAGTGGAGGCATTTTCCGACCAAACACAAGCATGAATCATCGAGTATGTACTCTGTAGAATCATTAGCATCTTCTTACTATTATGCTGGTGTTATGATGTGTAGACTCTTTGGAGTCCATGATTCTGCCAAATTTTCTATAGAGATGGTACCCTTAATGGAGGTTGCAGTTAATTCTTATATCATGGATTGGGCGACCATTTTGTTTGATAAAATGGCCAACCAAATACTTGATTATAGGAAAAACAGGTTCATGACTACCTGGGTAGTACCCCTGTTTTATATGCGTGCCTATATTTTGGACACTATCTGTTTCAATTCTGAATACCCCATTTTAGGTTGGAAATGGACTCCACAAGACCCGAACCCCATTCATATCTATCATAAGGAATTGTGGAAAGCCCATTACAAAAATAATCTTTATAGAATCTATCATGGTTTCATCCTCCCCGTGTATTATGCCATATTCAATAAACACGCTCCTAGGTTGTCCGAGGAAGCCTGTGTCAACTTAACTTCAATTGGTAGTTGGTTTAGTGAAGAAAAGTTCACCTACATCAGACTTTTTGGCAACACTACTGACCCACATGTCCTTCCCTTATACATCCCTGATAATTTACTTGCCAGAGAGATAGCATATCAGATAACAATAGAAGGGATGTCAAGGAGCCTAAAAAGAAAATGTGGCCTTCATTCCCCCTCCGATGTGGTGATTTCACCCTGCATGACTTCAAACATGCAGAGAAGGAAGTTGAGAAAATTAAAATGTTAAAGTTAGCAGTCATCCCAAAGAGGCAGTATGACCCTAAATCTTTTGCGTACAATGTCACTTCTCATGCCAAAATCGCTAAGTTTGAACATGAGAAGGATAATTATGATGATTTGTTTGCTTCAGCCAAGTTATTTTCTCAGGTGAAACAACTGGCAATAATCAAATTGGGAGCAAAGGGACTAGAGGAATTTTACAAGTTCAAGACACAGAGATTGCAAACATTGCCTCTGGACTTGTTAAATACTACCTCTATGGTGCAACCAGAAGGCCACTGTGAAGAGAAAATTATTTAAAAGACTCCTCAAAAGGAAGAGACCCCAGAAAGAGAGCAGAGAAAAGAAGGAACTAGTGAGCCCCTTGATACGAATATCAATATTGATCCTACTTTACTCAAGGAATATGAGCAGTTCTACCTTATCATCAATAACCCAAATAGATCACAAAAGCTCACTTTACCAAAATTTCCAATAATACAAAAGCCAGAAGTTATTAGTGTTCCAATTGAAGGGACAAGCGCCTACCCAGAATTCAGCGGGACATAGAAATCATCCCCGAAAATCCTACAGAGGAGATTGTACTTAGAACAGAAGAAATACCACCTCTTGATGTCTTCTACAGTCCGAAGCACAGGGTTATAGTTAAAATACAGAGGAAGAAGAGGAAAATTGATCAAAGTCCTCTTTTAACTCCTCAAGCAGAAATGATGAATGTGGTATGGAAAGCAGAAGTCAATCCCTCTGAGGATTTAACAAAGCTATCACAGTATGCAGGAGCTTACACAGCGGTGACAATGGACAAATCCTCAGAGGTCAGCCATCTAATGAGGGAAAATGATCACAAGATTACTCAACTTGAGGTGCAATCAGCAAAAGAACAACAAAAGATTAGTCAGCTTGAATAGAAGTTAACAGAGCAGTGGCAGTAAAATAAGCGATTAAGAGAGCAGTTGAAACTAGAAAAACAGAGGATTGATGAGCAGACTCTCCATAAACAATAGGAGTTGTCTCAGGAATTAATCAGGCTTCAAATGATAAGTGAGCAAGAGAAGAAGGCAAAGGAAGATCAAATTGCACAAATGTAAGAATAGATAGAAAGGTACAAGGGTTATCCACAGGTAAGTGAATTCAGAACAGAAGCCTTGGAGATAACTAAAGCCTTGTCCTGACAGTTGAATATTCTTTGCCACAACATATCATTGGCTAATCCCTTATTCGATATCTCTGCGTCATTGGTTGAGAAGGAAGTGGACGCCAAACTTGAATTAGAAAAGACAGATGAAAGGTTAACCAATTTTCTGTCTTGTAAAGATTCCACAGAAGGAATGGCTACCAATTTTCCAAGAATACAAGAATCGCACAAGGAAATCCTGTTTTCCAAATGGGAGTCCCAGCTTATGAAAACCGAAAGAGAAACTTCTAGATGCAGAGCCGCAACGAATGGTTTGATCGAATTAGTGAATAACAATCTACATATGTCCATTTGATCACTGATTTCTCTCCAGGTAAACTCCCGAAAGCAAAGACATTGGAACAGCATTGGAAATAGGAGCTAGCGAACAGAGAAAAATAGATTGGAGAAATCCAAAACTTGACATGGGAAACATTCTGGTTTTTCCTAGTCAAGCCACATAGCCAACAGATGGCCATGAAATGTCTTTCGGATGCAATCAACTGCATGATCTCCAAACTCTCTGATGCCACTTATACAGCCTAGCTACACTCCAGGATGAGTCAACCTCCAGAAATCTAGCCAATGCTCGCAATCTGCCAGCTGCAATCACATGAAAAGAAGTTGATACAATGAATTTTTTCAACCGCTACTACACTGCTATTTTTATAATGAATCTCAGATTTTTCATGTCTACAGTGAGAACAGCGCATAGTGATTTTTATTGATAGTTAGTTGTTATTTTTAGTATTTAAGACCCTTTCATGTATTTAGAAAGGGTCCTCAATTTGTATTAAAATTTGACTTGGAAGTTGCACTTCTGTACTTCTAATATTTTTTTATCAAAAGCTGGACCAAAATTCTGCATTTTTGTGAAAGAGGCTTTTATAAGACTTGCACTTTTGCATCTTTTGAAGTTGTTCTCAAATAGGAAAGCAGAATCTAAGTGTTGTTTACATCGGGATAATTCAAATGCATACGGTACTATTATCACTATTTTTGTCTTATTTCTCTATGTGAATAAACATTCCTTAAAATTGTTATTATTAATATATGTATGTTTTTCAAAGCAGTTCTTTAGCTTATCATTTCTGAAGATTTTAGAATTGTTATCATTTGGATATATATGTCAGTAATATATATTGTGATGAATGCGATAATGTTTTTATAATTACTTTGTTTAACTTCTTAAACAAAGTAATTATTATATGAATGTATCTTTCTGTTTTACGAATAAGCCATCTTTATTATTATTTGTTTAATAGAAACAATCAAAAATCGTGTTGTTAACAAGATACCTAGGTTAGATTAGTTATATTTGTATATTTTTGAATTGTAGGATAAAACACTTATCACCTTCGTTACACATTACAATGCAATCACCCATCAACTCATATATCACTGGAAAACGGGTCCCATTTATCTAGTCGGAGCCACCACACCAAACAGGAAAGGAGTTGCACTAAGGTCCGAACCGGGTGGTTTTCCCCGATGTTGATGCATCAATTTTAGAGGCATAAACATTTTTGGTTCTAGAAGGAGGGCATGAACTGTGAATGGTGAGAAAATCTAAATCCATAATGCATTCTGAGAGTAAATCTCCCTTACCATCTCCTCCAAATTCCCCCTCACAATCTAAATCTCCAACTCTCAAGAGAGAAGTTGATAAGACAACACCCACTACTGAAAATTTGAACGTATCAGACAAATCCACCCTTGAACCCCCTGAAGTTCAGTCTTTAATTCATAAACTTCAAGGGTTTTCAATATCTCAAGAAAAGTTTGAGTTATGTCAAGGCAGTGTGACTTTGCAATACATTCCTTCTCATCCTCTTACAAGATTACAGAGTGAAAAGCTTGGTATTGAACCAACAGAATTCCCTTTGCCTAGTCAAAAAAGAGCTAGGAAGACACCTTTAGAGTCTAACAGTGAGACTCTTTCATCATCATCATCCATTTCATCCAGTCCATTGCAAAGTCGACCATCCACTCCTCAACTTCATATCATAGTTCAACATGGTACAGGTCCTCCGACATCTCCTACCCAATCACTTTTAACTACATCCTCAACTTCTTCTGATGTTAGTACGACAATGGCACATAATCAACCACAACCAAGGCCATCGAAAAATCCAGGGGCAGTCGCAATGACTGCACCCATCAATCAATTACCAGCCCACCCTGAAAAGTGGTTGCCAAAGTTTATTCCAGATATTGGCATACTAGCAGAAGAACACATAAACAACTTTATGTTGTCAATAAACTTAAATGGAGTAATGGAAGAAGATGTTGTTGTGAGGATTTTCCCATACACCTTACAGGAAGCAGCTGGATCATGGTATTTTTCATTACCACTAGGATCCATTAATAGTTGGAATGCTTTTCAAGAGCAGTTTTTGACTAAGTTCGGAGATGATAGGTCCATGGCAACGTTAATCAATGATCTCTCCAATCTTAAAACTAAATCAAAAGAACCCATTAAAAATTTCAACTAGTGATTTAATAAGCTCTTAAATAAAATTCCTGCCACATCTAAACCCAACGAAGAGGTCTAAAGCGAATGGTATATTTCTGCTTTACCTTCGAATATAGCAATCTTCGTTGATAGAGCTGTAAAGCCCACCTTAGCAGAGAATATGAAAGAAGCGATCGTCATTGAGAAACGCATTATTGCTTTAGAAAAGAAAACCACCCCTGAGGAAAGAAAGTCCAAAAAAGTTACTTTTAAAGATGATTCAAAAAAGAAAGCAGCTAAAAATCCATACGATATGGAGGGTTTGCAAAAAGTTTTGAAGACTATGTCTAATGAAATGGTAGAGATAAAGAAACAGGTAGTTGAAACCTCCACTAAAAATCCATTTAGGAACTTCAAAAGAGTTGAATCAAAGCCACCTAATGCCATATCTAATGCAGAATTAGATCCAAATAATGATGAGGATGAGGACACAGTCTTATCATCCAAGGAAATAGAATAAGATGCGATAGTTGAATGTCACGGTATGTGAGACTTCCTTTTGCCAAATTATGATACTGAAAATGAACAGGAAGCTCTCCCAGTAAATAACAGAAGTAAAGTCGCTATAGAGCCTGTTCAACCAACTCAAAAGAAGAAAAATGCAAGCCCTACTGCCAAAGATAAGGCTCCCATGAAGAAATCTTCAGTGTTGCCAACTCAAAATCAGCCATCATCTTCCAATCCACCCTCATCATCTAAGACATTAGAAGTCTCGAACTCTATGGATTAAAACATTATTGAAGACATGAAGAAGACTAGAGCGAATATCTCTTTGTTTTAGCTTAGCAAGCTCAAACATCAACAGAAATTGCTTCTCAAAGAGTTAAATGCAGTACCTTCTTCCCGTCTTCTGAATGTTGTATTATCCAAGGCGGCCAAAGGAACAGGTAAGCCACCATTAGATAGAGTAGATGCTACTGATGTTGTTTTGATTGGGGATAGATCTAATTCTCATACTCCTCCTTTTCTCTTGACCTATGAGATCTATAATAGAAATATGCACAATTGCTTAATAGATTCAGGGGCTTCATTAAACATAATGCCAGCCTCGGTTTGCTCAAAATTAAACATTGAGCCCCATAAATCTGCAGTACATATTGTTCAGTTAGATCAAACTAAGGTTCAAGTCTTAGGAGAGATTAATTCAATCACCATTAGGTTATCAATTGGTCCTAGAGTAGTCCAGAGAATCAATATATTGATTGCTAACATCCCTGAGTTTTATGGGTTAATTTTAAGCAGGGATTGGTTTGAGAAACTCCATGGTTACATTTCTACTCATTGGTCTCATATATGGCTTCCCTATATGTTACCGGGAATAGTGTCCACTCGGATCTGCTATTCCCATTAAGACTGGTAGTTATCTTAGAAACAAACAAGAAAATACTACTTTCGTTTTCCTTTATGAAAATAGATAAGAGTGGAACAAAGGACACCAACCTTAGTCTTGCGCTTGGTTCCTTACTCGAATCCTCTCCTTCTTGATAGATGTTTTCCGCTTTTTCTTTGTCTGCCCAGCTTCAAAGAGCACCTGTGGAATCAAAGCAGCATACTACTATCGAAGAACAGAGATCTATATTCATAAATAACGCAGGACCAGACATGTATTAACCATACAAATGCATATACAATCAAACATACAAGAATATGGAGGAAAACTTGAATAGCTTTATTAATATCAAAAAAAGCAAGAGGATTACAACCAATTGTTTTGACCCAGCATCATCCTCCAGCAAGAAAGCCCTTCTTCACCTCAAGTAAAGCTTAGATCACCCAACACTATGAAGTTTCACCGGAAAACCAACAGCACTTCTCTACAAGATACAAGATTCCAGCCTCCAACCCTAGATCTCTGGGATGAGAGATCCATATATAAATTTTTGCAAAGGTGTGAGTTAGCTCTGGGTTTTTGATTAGTGTCCTCTCTCTGATAGTTCTTGGTTCCACTTGGATATTTCATTGATCTCTTACTCATCCTTGAGCGAATTCTGAGAGGCAAGTGTCATATGAGAAGTTTCTATAAGATTCCTTAATCATCCACTTAGCAAACTCTCTCCGCCACTTGTCTATTCTTGTCCATCGCACCCTGTAGAAGGACTTTTCAGTATGCATCGCACCTCCCGTGTGTATTAGGTGAGATGCATCGCACCCTCTACACTAGGCATTCAGTATGGTCCAGTTTTGACCAGTTCTGAGTAGTTTTCTGTGGAGAACTTCTGGGAGATGGTGTAATCAGTTGACCTTGTTCCTTTAGGTAGTGAAGCAACACTTTTAGGGACTTATAGCCCTCAGTTTGTGGACATTTATGATTGGGGTTGCAGTGCCCAAAAATGTCTATAACACTATAAAGGAAAACCAAATCAAATTAAGATCGATAAGGAGAAGCACATGACCCGTACTCTAACGGATTTTGAGCACGAAAATCAACCCATAACTTTCAATAATAACATTCTCGGGAATTACTCGGCCAAATCATTTTTTGGTAATTTTAATGTTCAATCGTCACCTTTTTCTGTTAATAGTTTCACAGCACAGATAGAAAATTTTTCTCATGCAGATACATCTAGGTGTGTTACTATTGCTGAATAAATTGTAAATAAACCTGTAGATAAGCCTGTATTTTGGTCTTTATATTTTGATGGGTCAAAATCCAATGACGGTGTAGGAGTAGGATGTATTTTAGTTAGTCCTGAAGGACAAAAAATTATGCTATCATGTAGACTAGAATTTGAGTGTACAAATAATATTGTTGAACATGAGGCATTGATTCAAGGGCTTTATAAAGCAATAGGCCTAAAGATTCAATATCTAAAAGTATTTGGTGATCCTGAGATTGTCATCGAACAGGTAAGGAATACTATCCATTGCCTTTCTGGACATCTCAAGCATTATCATTCCTTGGTGCAAGACCTCATATCTCATTTTCTAGCATTTAATATTTCTCCTATTCCTAGATCTCAGAATGCAGTAGCTAATTTATTAGCCAATGTTGCTTCTAAGCTCCTTCCATCCGAGGATTACAACCCTGATAGGTTTTCTGTCAAATTAATTTTTAGACCATCTGTTCTAGACAATGTCACCAATTGGCGGGTATTTAATCATGATGAAGACATTTTGAATTTCTCAACTTCTGAGAAATCCTATGATGACCAAATTATTGATGAGAATGACCATGATCTTCAAAAAACAAAGACCGGATGAGAATTTCATACCTAAATCCGTGGTCAAACTTGAAGATCTTTTTGACATCAAGGATAGGTTTAAACAAGTAACTAATTCAAAACTTCAAAGTTCTACTTTGAGGTTTGAATTAATAAATCTTGGCACTGAGGCCAAACCACAAAATATTAATCTGGGACTAAGGCTCACTCCAGAAGAAAGGCTTTCCTTTATCAGATTGTTGAATAAATATAAAAATGTTTTTTCTTGGAATTATGATGATCTAAAAACATATGATACTTCTATCATGCAACACACAATTCCAATGATTTTTTAGGAGAAACTTGTGCAGCAAAAATTGAGGAAAATTCATCTGAATCTAGAGAGTCAGATCAAAACATAGTTGAATAAACTCTTGAAAGCTAAGATAATTTTCTCAGTCAGAAATTCTAAATGGGTTTCTAACTTGGTACCTGTTAGAAAGAAGAACGATGATATTAGGATCTACATTGATTTTAGAGATCTTAATAAGGCAAGCCAAAAGGTTAATTTCCCATTACCAACAATGGAACAAACTCTTCATTCAGTTGTTGGTTCCGAATTAATGTCTTTTCTGGATGGTTTTTCTGGATATAACCAAATATTGGTGCATACAAATGACAGAGTAAACACTTCTCTCAGAACCAAATGCAGAACATATGCCTACCAGAAAATGCCTTTCGGTTTGATTAATGTTAGAGCTACCTTCCAAAGAACAATGGATATAGCATTCAAAGGTTTGATTAATAGGTCAGTTGTTGTCTACTTAGACGACATAACTGTCTTCTCCAAGAAAATAGTGAATCATTTACATGATTTGAAACAAATCTTTGAACGCTGTTAAAGGTATGGGATTTCATTAAATCCCAAGAAATCATTCTTCACTCTTGATCAAGGGAAACTTTTAGGGTTTATCATATCTAAAGATGGTATTTATATTGATCTAGAAAGAATCAAGGAGATTTCTGATATTCCTATGCCACACAATAAAAAATCAATGCAATCATTTTTAGGTCAAATAAATTTTGTAAAAAGATTTGTTCCTGATTTGATTGTTTTACCTTTACAGACCATGATTAAGAAAAATTCAGTTTTCAAATGGGGACATAACAAAAAGGAAGCCTTTGATTCAATCAAACAGGCGATCATTAATGCTCCTGCATTGAATACTCCAAAAATTTTCTAATCATTTTATTTTGTATACTTTAGAATCTGAAACATCCTATGCAGTTGTGTTAACACAAATCAATGATCAGCAAGTGGAAGCACCCATATCCTTCTTCAGCTCTAATTTACAAGGTGCTGAACTTAATTATTCTGAAGTAGAAAAGAAAGCTTTTGCTGTGTTCAAATCTATTAAACACTTTAGGCCATTCCTCCTAAAGACTCATACAAAAGTAATAATCCATTCTTGACAGTGAGACAATTACTAGTATAAAGGGAAGTAGGAGAGAAATGAGTCAACTGGGTTACAGAATTACAAGAATGTGATTTAGATATTAAACCAGAGAAAATTTTAAGAGGTCAAGGTTTTTGCAGGTTATTAGTAGGAGCTTCTAACATTCCAGAACATGAAGATTCAAACAACGCTCTTCAAATAAATAAGATAAGTATCATGAACTCTAAATCTCAATATGCAGATCTGGTCTTTTATTTAAAAAATGGATATGCTCCTCCTAATCTCTCTTACAAAAACAAACGTGCCTTGAGATTGAAAGAAAAACACTTCAAAATCATTAATGATGTGTTATTTAGAAGGAATTATGATTCGATTTTGTTAAGATGCCTTGAAAAAACTAAAGCACAAAAGGTGTTTCAGGAATTACATGATGGTCTAGCAGGTGGACATTTTGGAGGTGATACAACAGCTCACAAGATAATACATGCTGGATATTATTGGCACACTTTGTTCAAAGACGCCCATGAATATGTAAGGAAATGCAAAATATGTCAAACTTCCAGTGGAAGACAAAGGAAACCAGCGTTTCCTTTGCAACCAGTCCACATTGAACAACCATATGAACAATGGGGACTGGATATCATAGGAAATATTGTTCCACATTCTTCCAAGCAACACAGATATATTCTTACAGCCACGGATTACTTCATGAAGTAGGTAGAAGCAATTCCTTTGAAGGTAGCCAACTCTGATGCAATCATTGAATTCATCGATCAATTCATCATTACCGGGTTTGGCGTACCTAATGCTCTCATTTTTTACAATGCATCTTATTTTTCTAGAAATACTATACTTGCATTTGCTCTTAAGAGAGGATTTAAATTGAAATATTCTGCAAACTATTATCCTCAAGGTAATGGTTTAGCAGAATCAACCAACAAAAATCTTATCAAGATTATTAAGAGAATTGTTGACCAGAATCAAAAGAATTGGCACAAGTCTTTGATATTTGCATTATGGGTAGACCGTATAACTCAGAAGGCCTCAATAGGTACTTCTCCATTCAATATAGTGTATAGGAAAGAAGTTGTAATACCAACAAACTTAGCACTCCCATCTCTAGCCCTAGTGAAATTTATTGAAGAAAATCCCTCGTCTTCTATTCAATTAAGATATGATCAAATCCTTAAATTAGAAGAGGAAAGGGAAAAAGCCATAATTACACATGCAAAACATTAGCAGGTTATTAAATCTTCTTTTGATGCAAATTCTACTGGCCCAAAAATTTTACAAATTGGTGATCTTGTTTTGAAATGGGAACTAATAAACTGACATTACTAACACTACATATCAAAACAAGGTAATGGCTTATAATCATAAGACAAGGGGTCTCATCATGAGCTAGCTTGTTCAGTTCAATTACAACCAGTGAATGGCATTATCAATAGCCAGCCACCAAACCAGGGCAATGGTTTTTTATCTTTTAAAGAAATTGAAAGAAGAGGAAACACAAAAAAGAAAAAATATGTGTAAACATATCTTTTTGAATTTATCTTTCAAAAGTTATACCCTTAGATGGATGGGCCAATGAATGATTAAATGGTTAATAGGTAACCTTGTCAAGACTATAAACATCTACTGGCAGCAGAGGCACTACCTATGACAACAGAGTAGACTTAAAAGCTAAGTTGGAGAAGCCCCCTACTTTATCTATACCAACCAATCAAAGCTTGGAAAAGCCCAAGATGTTTTTATTTTTAAGATTGGAAAAGGAATTACAAAAAATCATCATTATATTCAAAGTTGATTTTTTATTTAACTATTCTTAGATTGTTTTCTTTATCCTCATTGGTTTCCAAATTAAGAAAGTTATAGATATTGCATTACTTTCTCAGAGATAACTGTTTCTCCCAGTGAATCGCCAATTGTTGTGCTATACAACAACCCTCCCCATTTCAAAATTTTTATCCAAAACTTTAACAAGAAATGGGTCCCCTTTTTAGGACTTAGATAAAATAAATAATTCAATAACAATCGCAAGCTTTAATTTATCCACATAACACATGAAATTCCTTATAAAAAGGTCTGATCCGATATAAATATCAAACAAGACCTTTTCGTAAAACAAAAATAAAATAATATGTCGCACCCTTTATTTAAAGAATAGACTTAAAGGCTTCCATTGGCAATCGCCGATGTGATAATGCTATCAGAAAGCGAAAATCGCAAGTTATCAAAGAAACATTCCAATAATTCCACTCAAATCTCCCAATGCGATAATCTGATCACAATTGGCCATCGCTGAAAGCATGAGACACATAACTATCTATTGGCAATTGTCGATGCGATTTCATTAAAAGTGCGCTTTTCGATAAAAGGTTGTTAAATGAATGTTTGCGGGTTTAAACCTTAAATCAATTTTAAATGAAAAAGTAAACGATTTATTGATTATCCCGCCTCTCCATGATAACTCACTTTTATCGCAATCAGAGCTATGTATGGAAACAACGTAAGCTTAACGTTTGTGCTTCCCGATCTACGATATGCAATTTTCGCTAATCGTTGATCGGGAAAGGTGCGAGATTCACTTAAAAGCACTGTTACTAATATGTATGATGTGACATATCATTATGAAATGTAAGTATCACAATTGGCGGTTACGGAAGTCATTAATAGAGCATTTAAGGGTGAATCCTTCGAGGATTTCATCTGTGGTAATATTTGAGTTCGTATTGCTTATCACGCTTAAATTTCCATTAATCTTTTATATTCTGTGTTGGATTTGAACGGATTTTTTCTCTGTTACATTCTTTTGTTTCTTTTGCAGAGCAAGTCTGAGTTGATGAATCCAGCAAAAATGACGAAGAAATCAAAGAAACCAAAGGCCCACGTCATAGCCAAAGAAGAAACAGTTAAAAAGGTCTTGATAGTTGATACTACCTACCTCGGTCTAGGCAAGGCTTCATGGGAAAGTATTTACAATTTACTGGAAGCTGAGGATCCGGAAGAGATCAAAGAAGAAGTGGCAACCGCAGATTCCAGGGACAAGTCAGAGAATACTCTTAAGGATTTGGCCAGCTCTTATCTTCACATAATAGTAGCCCGTGCCAAAGTATTACCTTACAACGACTTGGTCAGATGGGTTATTGAAAGTATCAACATCATAGACAGAACTTTCTTTACGACTGATGGAAGAATGTTCGGGTCGTTCAAAGCAGAAGATATCAAAAGAATGTACCATTTGCCTAAACCATAGAAGCGATATAACAAAGCATTTTTGGAAGATTTCACCAAATAAAATGCCATCGAATCGGACCCTATCAGATAGTGGAGGCATTTTCCGACCAAACACAAGCATGAATCATTGGGTATGTACTATGTAGACTCATTAGCATATCCTTATTGTTATGTTGGTGCTATGATGTGCAGACTCTTTGGAGTCCATGATTCTGCCAAATTTTCTATAGAGATGGTACCTTTAATGGAAGCTACAATTAATTATTATATCATGGATTGGGCGACCATTTTGTTTGATAAAATGGCCAACCAAATACTTGATTATAGGAAAAACAGGTTCGTGACTACCCGAGTAATACCCCCGTTTTACATGAGTGCCTATATTTTGGACACTATCTGTTTCAATTCTGAATACCCCATTTTAGGTTGGAAATGGACTCCACAGAACCCGAACCCTATTCATATCTATCATAAGGAATTGTGAAAATTCCATTACAAAAATCATCTTTATAGAATCTGTCATGGTTTCATCCTCCCCGTGTATTATGTCATATTCAATAAACCCGCTCTTAGGTTGTCCAAGGAAACCTGTGTCGACCTAACTTCAATTGGTAGTTGGTTTGGTGAAGAAAAGTTCACCTACATCAGACTTTTTGGCAGCACTACTGACCCACATGTCCTTCCCTTATACATCCCTGATAAGTTACTTGCCAAAGAGATAGCATATCAGATAACAATAGAAGGGATGTCAAGGAACCTAAAGGAGTCTAAAAAGTAGATGTGGCCTTCATTCCCCCTCCGATGTGGTGCTTTCACCCTGCATGACTTCAAACATGCAGAGAAGGAAGCTAAGAAAATTAAAATGTTAAAGTTAGCAGTCATCCCAAAGAGGCAGTATGATCCTAAATCGGTTGCGTACAATGTCACTTCTCATGCCAAAATCGCTAAGTTTGAACATGAGAAGGATAATTATGATGATTTGTTTGCTTCAGCTGAGTCATTTTCTCAAGTGAAACAACTGGCAAAAATCAAATTGGGAGCAGATGGACTAGAGGAATTTTACAAGTTCAGGACACAGAGATGGACTACCTCTATGGTGCAACCAGAAGGCCATTGTGAAGAGAAAATTATTGAAAAGACTCATCAAAAGGAAAAGACACCAGAAAGGGAGCAGACACAAGAAGGAACTAGTGATTCCCTTGATACGAATATCAATATTAATCCTACTTTACTCAAGGAATATGAGAAATTCAACCTACTCATCAATAACCCAAATAGATCACAAAAGATCACCATACCAAAATTGCCAACAGTACAAAATCCAGAAGTTATTAGTGTTCCGATTGAAGGGACAAGTGGCCTACCCAGAATTCAGCAGGACATAGAAATCATCTCCAAAAATCCTACAGAGGAGATTGTACTTAGAACAGAAGAAATGCCACCTCTTGATGTCTTCTACAGTCTGAAGCACAGGGTTGTAGTTAAAAGACAGAGGAAGAAGAGGAAAATTGATCAAAGTCCTCTTTTAACTCCTCAGGCAAAAATGATGAATGTGGTATGGAAAGCAAAAGTCAATCCCTCTTAGGATTTAGCAAAGCTATCACAGTATGCGGGAGCTTACACAGCGTTGACAATGGACAAAGCCTCAGAGGTCAGCCATCTGATGAGGGAAAAGGACCACAGGATTACTCAACTTGAGGTGCAATCGGCAGAAGAACAACAAAATATTAGTCAGCTTGAACAGTTGTTAACAAAGCAGAGGCAGCAAAATAAGCGATTAAGAGAGCAGTTGAAACTGGAAAAACAGAGGATTGATGAGTAGACTCTCCATAAACAATAAGAGTTTCCTCAGGAATTAAGCAGGCTTTAGATGATAAGTGAGCAAGAGAAGAAGGCAAAGGAAGATCAAATTTCACAAATGCAAGAACAGATAGAAAGGTACAAGGGTTATCAACAGGTAAGTGAATTTAGAACAGAAGCCTTGGAGATAACTAAAGCCTTGTTTCGACAGTTGAATATTCTTTGCCACAACATATCATTGGCCAATCCCTTATGTGATATCTCTACATCATTGATTGAGAAGGCAGTGGACGCCATACTTGAATTAGAAAAGACAGATGAAAGCTTAACCAATTTTCTGTCTTGGCTAGATTCCACAGAATGAATGGCTGTCAATTTGCCGAGAATACAATAGTCTCACAAGGAAATCCTATTTTATGAATGGGAGTCCTAGCTTATGAAAACCGAAAGAGAAACTTCTAGATGCAGAGCTGCAACGAATGGTTTGATTGAATTAGTGAATAACAGTCTACATATGTCTAATTTGATCACCGATTGCTCTCCAGCTAAACTCCCAAAAGCAAAGACATTGGAACAGCATTGGAAACAGGCGCTGCTGAACAGAGAAAAACATATTTGAGAAATCCAAAACTTGACATGGGAAACATTCTAGTTTTTCCTAGTCAAGCCACATAGCCAGCAGATGGCCATGAAATGTCTTTCGGATGCAATCAACTGAATGATCTCTGAACTCTCCGATGCCACCTATACAGCCCAGCTACACTCCAGGATGAGTCAGCCTCCAGAAATCCAGCCAATTCTTGCAATCTGCTAGCTGCAATCACAGGAAAAGAAGTCAATACAATGAATTTGTTCAACCGCTACTACACTGCTATTTTTATAATGAATCTCATATTTTCATGTCTACTATTAGAACAATGCATAGTGATTTTTATTAATAGTTAGTTGTTATTTTTAGTATTTAAGACCCTTACATGTATTTAGAAAGGATCCTCAATTTGTATTAAAATTTGACTTGGAAGTTGCACTTCTATACTTCTAATATTTTTTTATCAAAAGCTGGACCAAAGTTCTACATTTTTGTGAAAGAGGCTTTTATAAGACTTGCACTTTTGCATCTTTTGAAGGTGTTCTCAAATAAGAAAGCAGAATCTAAGTGTTGTTTACATCGGGAGAATTCAAATGCATACGGTACTATTATCACTATTTTTGTCTTATTTATCTATGTGAATAAACATTCCTTAAAATTGCTATTATTGACATATGTATGTTTTTCAAAGCAATTCTTTAGCTTATCATTTCTGAAGGTCTTAGAATTGTTATCATTTGGATATATATGTCAATAATATATATTGTGATGAATGCGATAATGTTTTTTATAATTACTTTTTTTAACTTCTTAAACAAAGTAATCATTATATGAATGTATCTTTCTGTTTTACGAATAAGCCATCTTTATGATTATTTGTTTAATAGAAACAATCAAAAATCGTGTTGTTAACAAGATACTCGGGTTAGATTAGTTATATTTGTATATTTTTGAATTGTAGGATAAAACACTTATCACCTTCGTTACACATTACAATACAATCACCCATCAACTCCTATATCACTGGGAAATTGGTCCCATTATATCTAGTTGGAGCCATCACACCAAACGGAAAAGGAGCTGCACTAAGGTTCAGACCGTGTGGTTTTCCACTAATGATCAGAAGTTGAAATTATTCCCATCCACTCTTAAGGATGCAGCTCTACGTTGGTTCATGGGTTTACCTGGGGATAGCATCACCATTTGGGCTCAGATGCAGCAAGCCTTCAACAACAAGTATCGGGACTATTGTAGGTCCAAAGACACTAAAGAGGAAATTTTTAGAATGACCTTAGGGCATGATGAGTCTTTAGAAGATTATGAGGAAAGATTCCAACTTATCTACAAGAGGGCCAGGTCACACTTGATCCTAAGTCACTAAAGCTAGTCCTACTCAAGGGGGTCAGGGAAGATCTTCTGGATACCCTAAACCTGCTAGCGGGAGGGGATATCTACCAGCTACCCTATGAAGATATCAAGATTGTCTTTAAGAACCATTCTAGGGTAGCTAGGAAAAAGGGTAGGGGTATTCAACCAATGTCCAGCTCATGCTCTTCCAACACATCCATAGAAGGTGAAATTGGAAACCTGTTCGAAGATTTCAAGAGTGAAATGTTGCAAACCCTTGCCCTACAGATGGACACTCTGCACATCAAGAGAAAGCAAGAGGAATCAAAGAGAGCATTAGCCATATTCTACCCCAGATGCACAAGGAGGCACCCTAGGAATGAATTTCCATTAAACCTTATAGAAATCTGCTTGGTCTGTGAAGAAAACCACTCCACAGACAAGTGCCCTTCTCTACCTGCACTAAAATTTGTGTATCATGGAACTGAAGGGGTGGCTGAACAGCTCTGCTACATAAATCAAAGGAGACCTCATGGGCCTCAACCATACCAGCAGGTCATGCAAGGGTCATGCTATGCATATTACAACCCTAACCAAAACACATCCATTCCCTCTTGGGGGCCCCTTACTCATCCCTCCTGGTTTACACCTTCTCCTTGGTCTTTTGCACCTCAGTACCATTCCCAACCAACCAACTAGCCATTTCAGCCATATACTCCTCCACAGCCTCAGTGGAATGCACCACCCTAGGGGTGGAGGCCCCCCTACAACAATCCTCCAACTTTATTTCCTTCACCTCCTACTCAACCACATCTTTTACACCCTGCTCCACCTAAACAACCTTAGATGCCTGTCCAACCAAATCTGAATCTGAACAACAGACAGGCACAACAAGCATATAGTGGAGAGACATCCTACCCTACTTATGTTGTGGAGATTCAGGAAATCAACCTGAGGTCTGGAAGAGTACTCCTGGCCATCCAGCCTCCATCTCCACCAAGGGAGAGTGAGGGGGAAAGAGAGGAAAGAATGCTTAGAGTGAATCCACCACCCTTTCCTGAAAGATTAACTCATCCAATACAGCTTACCCCATAAGAGAATGAACCTCTGGGTGAACTGAAAAATCTGTGTGTCAAAATTCCACTTCTCCAACCCATTAAGGATGTACCTATTTACAACAAACATATTAAAGAGAAGTGTTTCAAACATTCAGGGAGGCGAAAAAGAGACACCCCTACCATTAATGTCATTGGACAACTGTCTGACTTAATGTTGGGGCAGGTAATTTTCCCAAAGTATTTAGACCCTGGAAGCCCTGTAGTAGATGTGCACATCAATGGCACCATTGTCCCACACACCTTGATTGATCTTGGGGCTTCCATTAATGTAATGACTAAGGACACCATGCTCAAGCTAAATCTCTAGGGTTCATTAAGAAAGACCACAAAAGTCTTGTAGCTTGCAGACCATTCCATAGTGGCCCCTAAGGGGATTGTTGAGGATATGATGGTTGTACAATTTTCTCTACAAATCAGCTAACTCATTGATATCATGTAGAAATTTCACTTGTAGATCAAACTGATATATGCTAAAGCATAATACTAGATCTACATCTACCATAAACTTTGCGGAAGCTAATCAACCATGAGCAACATCAAGCATAAACACATATAATTGATAAGAAGGAATCAATCAAACATAACACAGAATACATCACTGGGGAAAGCACCAGCATAAACCCCAACATTGTATTATCAATCAAGTGGAAAGCCTCAACAACATAAAAAAAAAAAAAAGAATCAGCTCAAAAGCTACCCAACTCTCTCTGTACTCTGATGATGAAGCTCATGGACTACCTAGCCCTGTATATAAAGGCTGCACCTCAAGTCCAAGCTCCTATTTCCTTGCACAGTTTTGATTGGGGTCTAATTACAAAACACATGTAAATTGGCCTGATCATACCTATTGTCACCTCAAGTCCAACTACGCAGTCATAGAAGGAAGAAGATTCCTTCCCCATGCAAGGAATACTTACTAGAAATATCCTAGCATCTGATAGTACATTGTCCCACATCTGATCTCAACTAGGTCTCTGATAGAACTAACATACATTAGTTATCCATGAGTGAATACACATTTA
This sequence comes from Pinus taeda, assembly GCA_000404065.3. NCBI lineage: Eukaryota > Viridiplantae > Streptophyta > Pinopsida > Pinales > Pinaceae > Pinus > Pinus taeda. Next base: position 1,713 of record APFE031081159.1, on the reverse strand, counting down.
TCTGAAAATAATAGTTGTCACATGCATCCAAGCATCAACAAACTATATGTCATTAATTTAACAACTTGTTAAATTAATCTAACTGAACTTGACTAAGTTAAACTAAGTCAATTGATCCTCTCAATATAGAACTCATCCTTAATTCCTCAATTAGTAGAGAAAATCAAGGACACATTCCCCAATTAGTAGAGAAATAATTGCATGTTCTCACAAATACTTCAAGTTTGTTTTTCCTTAACTAATTAACTCGTGGAGAATTAATTAATTAATATTCCAGATTGTTGGTAAGACAAAATTCAAATTTTACTTCCTATAGATAGACCAGGGACTACTATAAATAGGAAGGGACCCAGAAATGCTATTTTTAGAAGATCCTATTTTTAGCAGTTTCACCTCTCACCCAAGGTGGCCAAAATGCTCATTGGCCAAACAGCTATTTTTAGAAGTGTTATTTTTAGTAGTTCTATTTTTAGCACTTCCTAAATTTAGCATTTCTTGTTGCACACTTTTCAACACTCCCTCTCAACAAGAAAGGCTTCCTCTTGAA
>APFE031081140.1:0-18161 GCA_000404065.3 Pinus taeda | reverse complement strand
TTATCTCGCCAATTTGAGGAGGAAAGTACCCTGCTAGCTATTTCCCTCCCCATTCCAGAATGGATTGAAGAAGCGCGCAGAGAATGGTTTTCACACCCCGAGCTCTCCCAACTCATTTCTGAATTACAGGCCAACCCGAATTCCACCAAGGGCTACTCGTGGCAGGATGATATTCTTCACTGCAAGGACAGAGTCGTAATATCACCAACATCCACCTTCAAAAGTCACATTTTGGCAGAGATGCACTCATCTCCCATTGCAGGACATTCGGGCTTTCAGAAGACGTATGCTCGCACCAGAAGATCATTTTTCTGGACAGGCATGAGAAAGGACATCCTTACCTTCGTAACTGAATGTGAGGTCTGTCAACGCCACAAAGGGGAAACAATCAACGCACCAGGCACCTTACAACCATTGCCCATTCCGGCATCCATTTGGACCGAAGTTTCTATGGATTTCATTACAGGTCTTCCAAAGTCAGGGAACAAGTCAGTCGTCATGGTGGTTGTGGACCGATTGTCGAAGTATGCTCATTTCTGCGCTCTCCCCCACCCGTTTACACCCACCTTGGTTGCTCAAACTTTCATGGATCAGATCTTCAAATTGCATGGCATGCCCATTTCTATTGTGTCCGACCGCGACCCGATCTTCACCAGCAATTTTTGGCAGGAACTCTTCAGAATACAAGGCACGCAACTAAAACTCAGTACTTCCTACCATCCGCAAACAGATGGTCAAACTGAAGCAGTCAACAAATGTCTGGAAACCTACCTTAGGTGTTTTACTTCAGAAAAACAACACCTTTGGGTACAATGGCTACCTCTGGCAGAATGGTGGTATAACACCAACTATCATGCCACCACCAAAATGACTCCATATGAAGCAGTATATGGTCAACTCTCGCCTTCACCTACTTCATATCTCAAAGGCTGCTCAAAAGTCCAAGCAGTGGATCAACTCCTACAACACCGTGCAACTATGCTCGCCCATCTTCGCGAGAATCTTCACCAAGCTGAGAACCGCATGAAGCAACAGGTAGACCAGCATCGCTCAGAGCGCCAATTTCAAGAAGGGGATCAGGTCTTTTTACGGCTCCAACCATATAAGCAAACGTCTCTCAAAGACAAGGGATGTCAGAAACTCTCTCCCAAATTCTACGGACCATATCAAGTACTTCAACGCATTGGAGAAGTGGCCTACAAGTTGGCTCTACCACCTACTGCAAAAATCCATCCAGTTTTTCATGTTTTATGCCTCAAGAAAGTGATTGGGAATAATTGCAGAATTCAGACGAGTCTACCGGAATTGGATGAAGAAGGATCCATCTGGCTTCAACCGGAACAGGTCCTCGACACAAGAGTCAAGCAACTGTGCGGCCGCATGATCAAGGAAGTCCTAGTCAAATGGAAGGACACCTCTCCAGAAGATGCAACTTGGGAGCCAGCCACTATCTGCAGCAGTTTCCGCAGCTTCAGCCTTGAGACAAGGCTAGTTAAGGGGGGGGGCATGTTAAGGGTCCACCCTAACCCTTATCTATGTAATGGGACCACGGCAAAGTTAAGAGTCAATAACCCCATATTAATCATTGTAAATGGTTAATCTCAAATAAATAAAGAACAAGTTAGTTGCAAGTGGGCCGACGGTATTAGTAATAAGCGGTATTGACCCGTGGTATTACTTGTAGGAGTCATATATAAGGATAGTAACTCCCTGCGAGGAGCATCGTGTCTTATTTTTGTAATCGAGCTCTGCTCTATTGGAGGTTGCCCCCTCGAAGAGGCAAGTGAACATTACTCTCTGAATAATAAAGTCTTCGCTATTCTGTGTTCTGGATATCTTTTCTTCACATATTCTGTGTTATCGGTCTCTTTTCTTCACATATTTTGTATTTGGGTATCATTTGGAGGTTAAGAAGCATAACATTCTTTCTCTAAGGCCTTTATTTTGTTGCCCAAGGCTTTTATCTCCCTTTGCTTCTCAGCGACTATCATCTTGGACTTGTCATAGTTTGCCTCTAGCTTGGCTAACTTTTCTTTGGCCTCTTTCACCTCTATCACCTGAATTGCTAGCTCTTTGACTGCTTTCATCATGTCTTCCATACTCATTCTAGATTCTAGTGATGTTGTTGCTGCTGTTGTTGTAGCATACGTAGTTGATGTAGCTGTTGTGGATGCTGAAATGATAGAAGGGACTGTTGCTGCTTGTATGGGAGGATCAGTGACAATAGTTGGAGTTGTTTGAGGTGGCTGGGAGGTAGACTCCCCATGCTTGCCTTGCAATGATCTCTCCAATTCTTCCTCCATCTGTAGTATTCTTTGGTTCATCCTCATGAGCAGATCCATGGTATCATCAATTTCTTTTTCTTTCATAAGCTCTGCAATTTGAGGGTGCATAGTTGTAGGCAACTCTTCTTGTTTTCTGAGTGCAACAATATCATCCTCCTTTTTCTTCATAAGGGACCTAATGCCCTTGGGATCCTTAGGATCATGCCCTAGGTCTACAATAATGTCCTCCAATGTTTTTATTCTGTTGTCTTTGGCTGAGGAGGACATTCTCTCCAAATCTAGTTGAGTATTTGTGTTCTTTAATGATTATTTTAGCTGATGTGCCAACATGGCCTTGTCTGCTAGAGTGGCATAGACCATTTCTCCCGTTTGCTTATGTAGCTCTATCTGATCCATTGGATGTATGTCCTTGGAGAGGACTTCCAGATTTGTCTTTATGTAGTATGCAGTTGTTTTGGGGTGTGGAACTGTAGGTTTAAAATGAGTTAGAATCATTTTTTCCTCCTTGATGTCGTAAGCTGCCATCAATCTTTGTTGTTTTGAGGGTGTTGTTTTCAATAATTGATCATATAGTTGTATTCTCAATAGCTCATTCTGAGCCTTGATTTCCTTGAAAGTTCCTTTAATGCTAGATGGTTGTTTTCTTTGTTGTCTTGAGGAAGACACCTCTGTACTATGATTCCTGCCTAGCTCCTGCTAGAATGAGTTGGTAGCTGTTTGTTGGTTTGTTTCTCTCTCCTTCCTCAGGCTTTCTATGGTTTCTTCATTAGTCTCTTCCTCAACTTGAGGATCAATTCTCTACCTCTTGGCTTCAGGTTGCTGTGCTGATCCACTTGGAGGTGTGGTTTCTCCCATGTCCCGTTTATTACCTCTTTCCTCATTTCCTGGAGTTTGTAAAACTGGTATTTGCGGTGCCTCTGTTTGCTGTGGAGGAGTTTTTTCTTGAGTTTTCTCCTTTGAGGGGGCAGGCTATTCTGTGACCATTCCTTGTTCTATATCCATTGGCTCTTTTCCTTTAGTTGTACTTGTTGCTGATGTAGATGCTCCTTGGGCATCTTGTGAAGCTGCAGCAGTGGATGTGCCCTCTCCAACTTGGTGTGGTAGCTTGAATGTTACCTGGTCAGAAGAATCCAAGTCAAGAGTTTTTTCTAAATCTTTGACATTTCTCTCCATAATTTCTTCTTGGATCAATTCCTTAATTAATGTGTCTTGCACCCACTCATCTTTATTAGCATATTGTTCAATTTGTGGAATTTTACAATGGTCATAGGCCAACGGCCTGTATTTAACTCTTCTGGCACTGATAAAACCCTTTGGGTCATAAGGGACCCACCAGAAGCTCCTTTTTAACTTATATTTGTCCCTCAATATTTGATCAGCATCTTGCCAACCCTCTTTCTTGTTCATAATGAAGGGGCCTAGATGGTCTTTGAATTTCAGGTGAGCTTTCTTCTTGGCACTATGAAAATGAGTGAGATCAGAATTGATGAGTTGCCTATAGTACTCCAAGGCAAACAATCTCATGGGTACATATCTTGGGAGCCTGTAGCGATAGAGCTCACAGCCATAAATCCTAATGACAATGTGATTTTGGTAGAGATACCAATCTCCTATTTTGTAGTTCTTGGACAATTTTAATATCTTTTGTATGTCATATGATAACCTAGGTGGAGGGGATCTCATTAGGAGACAAGAGAGTGGATAGAAAAATTCGTCAATGAACTCACAGTAAGAAAATGAAGAGTTTTGAACCTCATGGAAAATTGATGACCAAAAGATGACAGACCTTCTTTCACCCTTAGAATCCAACTTCTTGATGGGGCATTGGAAGCATTGAGACTGGTAATACATGAACAAATGATAGATATATGATGAATATTTAAAGACTCCCTCCCTATCCAGTTTCACTAGCTGGTCATGTATTTTGTTGGCTATGAATTTGGCATAATTATAATTGTAAGCAGGAGGTTGTCCTGGACTGTATGCAAATAATGAAACCAACATTGTTTCATCAATGTGCTCACTTGTTTTAAAACCCAGCACATAGGAGATCATATCAACTATCAGTTTGCCTACTTCATTGAAATGGACATATAGGAATGGAGGTGGTCTTGTAGGCTGGCAGTCTGCCCTCATGAATCTCTTGGCAATTCTTGCAATCTCAGAGCTGGAGAGCTCGGAGCTTTTATCAAGCAAGTAGTTCATAGAGAAAGGGAACAATAGCTGAGTTTGTTTGAAGTTAAGCATCTGGTTGATGGAGTCAGGAGTAATATGAAAAAGCATGCTCCCAGATGGAGACTTAATAGCTCTCTGAGTTGGATCATAGTTCTCAGCACATAAGTGGATGATCTTAGGAAAAATATTAATAGAAGGAAGAAAGTAAACAGGAAAATTAGATTCCCATACGCCATACATGTCACAGTTGTTTACAAAGTTGTTTCCTAGTTGGAAGAAGGTCTGTAAGTGACTTCTGTCCCCAACTAAATCTTCAATGAGGTAATCCTTATCAGCAAGAGGCAGGGCTTCAAGCTCTCTATTTGGTGGATTTATAGGAGTGATACTCAGAGCTGTTGGAGTGGCCATTATAAGACTTTTCTGTATTTGTATGAGGAATGAAGTTTACAGTAGTAACAGATTGAAGATGACTGTTTCTGTGGATTTGCAGAGGGGTTGCAAAATGAGTTTAGCTGAGCCAAAAGTATTCAATATCTGTAATTGTGGTGGAAAGGCAAGCTTTGCAGAGTTTTGTTAAGGCTTTGTTTTTTCTTTCACAAATTTTCAGGATTGAGAGACTGTGAGGGCACAATGCAAATGGGAGAGGGATTATTACAGCTTAATGAACTGATAATTATCAGTGGGTTTTTGGCAATATTTAGGTGGAGCAGAGTCGTTGACTTGGGAATTTGCAGGCTTCAAGCATGAAAAACTGAGAAAAATGGGAAGAATAGGGGCGAAGATGGTGAAATTTAGCAAACACCTGGTTAAAGTGGCCGAGGGTGGTTGAGCTAGTGCAATGGCGAACAATGGAGGTGAATTTGAAGGTGGCAGCAGCTCAATTGGTCTAATTTCGAACTTTGGAGGCAAACGGGCGAAAACGGCATAAACAACTCTTCCACTATGACCGATGAAAATGACTAACAAGCGGTCGAAAATGCATGTTTTTATTAAAATTTTGGCATTTTTGTGATTTTGGCGCTTTTTCACGATGACGTCATCGGCGGGTCCCGGGAATGGCAAGATGACGTGGAGTCTGATGAGGATAGCGATGTGTCATAGGACACGGTGGTAAGGTGTGGACGCGGGTGGATGAAGTGGCGATGACGTGGAGCAGCAGCAGGGACTAGGTTAATGACGTCATGAAGATGTGGCGCTTACATCAGAGGCGGGTGAGTAGTATCCGGTTTCTCCCCCCACCGCTTTTCAGGATATGCGGTATTGAGGGAGGGGCCTCCGAACATGTTGGGAGGCCGACACATAGCGGGGGTACGGCGGGAAAACCGCCCATCCCCGGGACGTTAACCTCTGGCATATCGGCATATGATAATGACCGCCCACCCTTGGATCAGGAGTGTTGGCCATCGGACGGCTGGCGGGTTAATTGGGGTGGTTCGCAACGTTGGAGAGGGGCCCGCGTGAATATTAAATGATAATATGCCGTGGGGGGGTCCAAAACTTTGGTTAAAGCTGAATAATGGGTTATGCGCTGTGGAGTAGGTTATTGTTTAATTAAACATTTAAACATCAAACCCTTAGAAATGAATGCGGAGGGAGAAGGGTTTATTTTATAGACTAAGGAGGGGTACCATGGTTATTACTTTAACAAGAGGTTAAAGTAACTCTGGGTTAGGATGCGGAAGGGTTCATATTAGTCCCAAATGGGCTAATATCTCCCAAAACCATGTTACAAAGCTATAGTGCTTTTTAGGGTGGGATATGTCATATTTTTTGGAATTTCATATAGTTTTTTGTAGCAATAGGGATGCGGAAGTAGTTAGGGAGCTATATAATAGAATCAGAAGTTAATATGAGTTTCTGAGATGAAAGAGTAGGGGGGAGACTAAGTTCATGAACTAAAACTTTAGACAAAAGAAGTGAATGGGATATGGAGAAATGACTTTTACACAAGAAATGTGGCTTCTTTTCATTGAGGAAAGCCAAAACTTGACTTGATATTTTACAAAAATGAACTAAAAGTAGGACTTGTTGGGAAGATCCCAAAGTCCTCAAGGGGGTGCTAGTAAGAAACTTTGAAGGGGGGTGAAAGGGGGTTTAGACATGCTTCCAAAGTTATGCCATTAAACATCTGCTTTGACATTTCTATCATTGATGAGATGAGCTCTTATTGATAATCATGAGGTGAACCAAACCTTGCTTCTACAACCGCAAACTGCCTACTCAGCCTAATACACCTAACCTTTTCTCTTCCTTTTGAATGGGTGCACTTAGATTTGCAAACCCTGATTATCCTCTTTTCTTTTGAATGCCCTCCTATCTAAATCTACCCTTATCTCTTCCAAGGGCCCAGATTAAGCATTTGGGCTCCTTATTTTCTCTACCTAGCTACTCATCTGCCAAGCTTGAACTGTTTGGTCAGATATGCATTCTCTATTCTACAACAGAAATTCAAACATGGCATGGTCTAGCTTAGACTGTTGGGCCACCCATCAAATGTAATAAGCAGCAGTATCTCCACATGGTGAACTTGCAAATGAGATAGCAATGACATCTTGATTTGGTCATTTTCCTGGTCTTTGGTTTGGGGTTCATTTCCACTATTTTTCTGACCAATTGATTTTCTTGCCTTTTGATTATTCTTTTAAGGCATACCCTCTTTTAATTTTTTTTTACTTTTCTTTGTCTGTATAGAAAATATGGAACCTCTGCAGCATGCAGAGATGAACATATTTAGCACTTCCACTGTCAATAATGAAAAATGAAACCTATTGGTATAGGAACCTAACACCATCACTGATAAATTCAGTTATAGGGTCGTGTTGCGTCCTTTTCCATTTTGGCCATGTCTTATGTTAAATATGGTTATTGGGGACTAACTGTGACTGGTACTTGGCAGAGTTGATCATCTCCTTCTTTGGGCAACAGAGTGGTCAAGGACGTGGAATGCATGGGTGAGTGGATGTGTTGGATGAACGGAATTAATGGATGAAAAAGATGGCTTGGCGGAGGCTATTGGCCAAGGTGGGACCGGGGTGAATCAAGGCCGTTGGATCTTCAGCGGACGGTGATCAGGCTATGGTGCTGCATGGTCATTTAACGAGTAGGAGCGGTTTTGTTCGGAAGTAATGGTATTCATCGCACCACTTTTAGGCATTGAGCGGTAAAAGGACGGGGTCACGTGATTCCATTCAACGATTACCACGTAGCAGCGGATGAGAGAGAAAAACCACTCTCATCGCATGCTAACATTCGATCAAATTTCCAGCATGATCAAAGTGAATGCCGTCAGATCTCAGTGGAGATGATCTGATGGTGGGGATTTATGGAGCATGTCACCTTTATCAGATGTGACGAGAGCTCTTAGATCGGCAGGGACTAATCAACGGTGGGGATTTAGTGAGGAGTTTATGAGCAAGAGAGGTTATATGGGTGAGGTTCTAGGGTGATTCTGGGCTTTGTGCTTGGGGCTAGCGCCAAAGGGGGTTAATCTGTTGGGTTTAGAAGAAAAAGAGAGGAATGGAGATGGCATAGGGTAAGCGGGGTAGGAAGAAAAGGGAAAATGACCCATGAGGGGGCCCCTTTGAAGACACCATCATGCAAACAAGCTTTTCCTCTGACCTTAGAAAATTAGCATTGCACAGCAGAGCTAACAGTTGTAATAATGTAAAATTTCATATTTGATATAATATTATCAAACCTGTTATGATGAACTGTCTAATGGAATATCCACGATAATTTATGAATCAGACAAACTCTATCAAGTGTATATAGTCCCCCCATTTTGTAGGTTGGTTCATCACATACATACATAACATATCCTCAAGAATCTGGTTAACTCTTTCAGTTTCCCCATCCATCTATGGATGGTATGTAGTTCTCAAGTTTAATTGAATACCCAATTCGGTAAACAATGACCTCCTAAAATTTGAGGTAATCTTTGTAGATTTTTAATTGTAGATTCAAACTGCTTATGTAATATGCTACAACAAAAGACTTGAATCTACTCTACTCATTAAAGGAAACAAAAATTGATCGATGAAAACACTAAATAGAAAAGGAAGAGTTTCAATCGCACATAACACAATATTTTTTTTGGGGGAATGTAACTACTCAAATCCCTGACTTTCTATATTTATTTAAACAAAGGATCTGAGAAGAAAATATAATGCTTGTTCAACTCGAACAATATTTCCACAAAAATATCTATCTCACTACATCACAAACCAGATCAAGCCAACACTTAAATAAATATGATTCCTCTAAAGCCCTTACTTCCTTGCACAATCCCTAAGGGAATTAGCCCATATTTTATTGGGAAAGTCCCTCATCACAACTGTGCAATCCATCCATAGGCCTTCTTCTGATTGCATGCACCATCTATACAACTCGTAAAATTATACAACTGATAGTACATTTTCCCTGAAATCTAATCTCACTTGGGTCTTTCTAGAACTGGTATGCATGAGTTATTTATGAGTGAATTATTAGTTAACTATTTGAGCGCTAAAGCTTCTCCCCACTGCTAGAGCTCTTACTAGGTCCTCCAACAGTTGGAACTAGTTTACTTGACTTTAACTCAGTTAAATGAATTAATTAATTACAACTCAATGAACTCAAACTCGACCCCTAAAATTTAGGAATTACTCTACATGACTCTAGATAGACTTCCAAATTGAATTTACTGAACCAACTAATTCAACTTAACTTAGTTAACTATTATATGAGAATATAATTTATATTTAATCCCTAATTTAATTGAAGAACAAATTAAATTAGGATTTTCTTGTGGCTGTTTTAGACACTCTCTCTCAACATGAAATGGATTATATGCTACCCTGATCTTGCCTCTGTGAAAATTGAATTTTCATCTTGACTTTGTCAAAATATTTGCATCCTACTCCTCTGTAGGAATTTACTCCAGCAACATGATTCTCCTCTGCACACAATCTCGTAGATCGTGATACCCGATGTCAATATGGTTGGACCAATCATGAAAAATTGGATTCTCAGAGAGTTTTATACAACTATTATTGTTACATTAAATCATCGTTGGATCCATTTGTTGACCAAACAAACCAACAAGTATCTTCCTCATCTAGATAGTCTCACAAGCTACATCACTAGCAACCATGTACTTTGCTTACGCTAAACTGGGTCCAACTGATCTTTGCTTCCTTTTGCACTAATAAAATGTTGTTGACACAATACTGAAGATTCCCCTGATGTGTTATTCCTATCGGATGGATTCCCTACCCAATCTACATCTATGAAGCCTTAAATATTCACTCACTTTGTCCATCTGTACCAAAGACCAAACTAAGTGGTGCCTTTGAGGTATCTCAAGACATGTTTGGTTTCCTTTGAATACATTTTGAATGGCTTAACCATAGCTTGACTAAGTTGGTTAAATGCATAGCACATGTCCAGTCGTATGCTCACCAAATACATGAGTGAACCCAAAAGTTGTTTATAAATAGTAGCATCCACTACTTCACCTGAAGTAGCATCCTCCTTCCTCCAGTTACCAGCTAAAGGAGTCTCCATGTGGAACTTTTTCAGTATCTTTTTTGCATACTTTTCTTGAGAGACAAATAGTTCCTCATCTCCTTTCCATAATTACTTACCATGAAAGTAATGCATGAGCCCCAAGTCCTTCATTTTCAACTCTCTCGCAAGATCCTCTTTGCAAGACTTGATCAACTTATCATCACCTGTCAAAATCAAATAATTGACATATAGAAAAATAATCAACAATTTACCCTCAACCACAATATGGTAAAGGTTCCCATATGCTTCAATTTTAGTGACCCCAACCCAGTGAGAAAACTGTCAATCCTGGGGTACCAAACCTGAAGTGATTGTTTCAATCCATACAAAGCTCGCTCCAATATACACACATGAAACTCTCTTTTGAAGGTCTCAAATCGTTCTCGCTTCTCTCATTGAGGAATGTTATCTTTACATCCATATGATGTATATTCCATCCCATTTGTGTTGACAATGCTAGAATAGATATGATTGATGACTACATTTATATCGGAGAAAAATTATCATCGTAATAAATTCCCTCCACCTTAGAGAACCCTCTGGCCATAAACCTGGCCTTTTGTTTCTCCACACTACCATCTCTTGGTTGTTTTACCTTTGAAATCCATTTGGAACTCACCACTGACTTATCTGCTGGTATTGGGACCGCTTCCCAAATTATTTTCCTAATAATGAAGTCATACTCCTCAACCATGGCATGAACCCATATTTCTTGTTACACTGCTTGCTCAAATGAGGATGGCTCAATCTCTACACTCTCGTTCATCAGAGCCATGTAACTAGTGTACTGATATGGTGACCTCCTCTTCTTGCACTGTGATGTGGGTTCTCCCACATTCTCTCTAGCATCACACAACAATCTTTTAACCTATCTCTTGCACTTCCTTCCATCTCTGGAAGTCTCTACATGACTGGGTGCTTCAACTCTCTACTCCTCTACATGTGGTTGTTCCACATCATCCTAAGGTTCCTCCTTTGGAGCTAAAAGATCCTCATCTGCATTTAACTAAAGCTCCCTCTCAAGGGAAGATCTCATGGCATTCTCTTCATCTAACCTTACATCTCTTCAAACCACTAACATCCTACAGGATGGAAAGTCCACCCAATAGTTGTGAGGTGCATCAATGTACTCCACAAATATTCCCAACTTAGTTGTTGGCTCAATCTTTTTCTGTGCATCCTTGGTAACATGACAATAGAATGATGAACTACAGATCCTGAAGTGTGCCAAATATAGTTTCTTACCTGAAAAGGGTTCTTCTAGTGTACTCATCATGAGAATTCGATGAGGGCTTCTATTATGAAAATAAATAGTTGTGTTGCATGCCTTAGCCCACAAGTCAAAAGTGTTAAAGAATCTAGGGCAATTAGGTGTGGTGTGATTATTGTTGACTTGATAAAAAAAAATTGGAGGCTTTTTACAGTTATCTTGTTAGCTTAATCTTCTTCTTCATATTATTTCATGTGTGTGTACTTCATCAAACTGCTACCAAAACACAAGAACAAGAACACAAGATGTTGGATCTCTGACAAGGACAAAACCTCTCTTTTCTTGACAGGAAAACCCTTTAGTAAGTTTCTCTTATTGAAGCTTCTTATTGATCAATGCCAAACCATAGACCTTGACTAGGATGTCCTCCAAGCAGAAGTTAAGTCCTTCCTTTATTCTACACTTTGTTTCTACCACATAGACTTCTTCCTTCTGACACTTTGTTCTCCAGCACTTCATCCTCCTTCTCTGCTGCTTTTCTAGAGATAGACCTACCTTGAGTGAGCCTTCTATAAGAGATTTTCTTCTTCTATCCTTTACTCAAGTAGACTTATTATTTTTTTGACCAATGAGATCCTTCTTGAGGTATGACTATAATATTGTTCTACTACCCGAGTTTTTCCATGTGTTATACGTACCCTAGAGAATTAGGGTCCTTTCACCTTCGATAGAGAGAGAGACTTCATAGCATGACTTGAGAGGCCTTATAGGCCTAATTTCTATCCCAAACAATGATTATTCTTTTAATATTCTCTAGTTTTTGTTATACCAGCAAATATACCCTCTTTTCTTTGCATGTGTGACTATTTCTAACCCTAGAAACAACCCTATACCTATGCTTTTATTCCTTCTTTCTTCATTGCACTTTGGAGACCATTTAGACTTGTTTCCCTTTACTTATTTTCAACTTCTATATTCACTAATTTCATATATGCTTCTTTGAAGTTGAGAGGGAGCGGACAACCTTTATATATAAAGGATTGTCCCTCCTTTAGGCTGACTTGATGCCGACTTACTTTCTTTAGGCCGACTTGACTATTTCTTCATTATTTTACTACTTGAAGGTTTTCGTTGCAAGGAGGAGACTTTGAATTTACTTTGAGGTGTTTCTTTTACCTTTATACCATTTTATACATAGTGTAACATGCCCTCAAAGGGTATTACATAAATACATTGACTCTTTGACTTCCTAGAAGCACTTAAACATGTGCTTGACCTAATTCAATGAGAAAGAAACTCATTCACAAATATCATAAAAATAATTTCTCTTTTCTTAAATAAATATAAATATAAAAGATAAATTTATGAATACCGAACCTACTTACACTTTATTCAACACTCCCTCTTAACTAGGGAGGTATTCATAAATCATTACAACATGTTTAACTATTTTTCAATCTTGAAGAATTCAAGTAAGAGAAACTAGATTGGAAATCCATCCGTTATAGCATCACATCAATCAACATTGTCATATTGCAAGGCCTTGACTAACAGCTCCATCTCTCCATGAGATCATGAGATACAATGCTGGCAAGACTGGTGATTTATAAACACCTTCATCATTGTCTCTCAAGGTACATACGCATCTGAGTGTTCACTGACTATGAAATGCTAGGTGTATTCTTGTCTTGGGTTCCCAAAACTCAAATAATATTGGTCCTCTTTCCTACTCTTGTCTTGGATGCCCTACACATCCTCAAAGACTATTAGATGCCAGATGATTACCCAATCCTCCCATTCTTTCTTCCCAAGTGAAGGTAAGAATGTTGTGTCTATCTTATGTCTACATTTCCATTCATGGCCTACATCTAAACTTACAATTGTTAGTCCTGGTTTAGTGCATGACACATGAAATGGAAAAACACAATTTTCACTCCTTTGTAACTAGGGGTGATCCAAAACTCCCTCTTCATGATCAGGGACATGTCAAAGCTCTCTCTTAACTGGGGACTCTTTCATTCATCAACAACTTTATCTCTATGGGTCCTTCAGCATCTTGATCTCCTTCCTTTCTTTGATGTCATGAAGTCTTTGTTCGAACTTCTTCTAGGTAGGGCACCATCCATCGATGACTATCCTTCTTCATTTGTCATGTCATTTTTTTCCTTCATGGAAAGTGGCATCCTTATCATATATTAGGTTCTCTTGTTATATGGTTATTCCTTGTCATCTTGTCTATGCTTCATAATACTCTTCGCATAGATGTTTCTTTGTAATTTCTTGTTCCCATGCTTTGATCTAGTATCCCTTTATGATGTTATCCTAATATTGCATCACCATTAAATGGTGTTTTTTTTGGATTACTTCTTCATCATGACATCTTTGTAGAGTAGAATGAGCTATCTTCACCTTTTATCTCTTCAAGGCCTTCATAGGTGTCAAGGGTCCTTTGGCATTTTCCTTTCTTAGTCAGAGTTGTCCTACCTACTTTCGAGAAATTTCTTCAAAGTATTTTGTCAGATAGTGATTCTTGGCGATCATTGTGTTCTTCACATGCTTGATAGCTTTCTTAACTTTCTTCTTCTTAGATAGATTGGTCAACCACTTTCTGCTCCTTGTGAGAGCACTTCTTCTTTTCTTTCTTCTAGGACTAGTCAGAATTTCTTCTTTACTTGCTTCTTAGTCAGCAATCTTATACTCAATATGTGAGTATTTTCTTTTCTTGACCTTCATTGCATGGTAGTACATGCCTTTTAGCATGTCATTGGTGAAAGAGATTCTTTCCTACTTAATCATGTTATAGGACTATTTCCATGGTTCAATAATATATAAATGATAAAATGACTAAACTTTTATGCCTACATACCTCATCTTTATTCTCCTTTGATCATCTTAGCTTCATTTGGTTGCCCATGGTGTGAGCCTTCTTGATTAATATTATCTTGCCTACATATCATCCTTTTCTTGAATCCCATGAATGAGTTTCCCAATGAGACATTTTCTTTGGTTCATGAACCTTCTTTTGAATATTCCATCATAGGATCTTAAAGACCCTTTCCTTCCAAATGGTTTTTTCCTTTTGATGATGGAGGTATTCTAAGATTCTTAATTATGATCAATTTTAGTTCATTGTGGATGAGGTTCTATTCTAGGTATGCTCCTTCTATATGAATATCTAGAACTCTATGTACTTCATGCTTATAGATTCTATAATATGTTTCTAGCCATGCAATTTTATTCTAATCCTATATTCTCCTATCCTACTCAAAACTTTGGAAGAAGACTTTAAGCAAAGAGTTTAACTTATTCATAGTATATATCGAGAGGATCTTCCTTATTTTTCTTATTTTCTTCTTCTTTTACCTCTTTATTCATGTGAGCTTCTTCCCTCTTTCTTTCGTTGATGTTGTCCTTCTTAAGCTTAGGACAATTCCTTTTGTAGTGTCCATATTCTTGGTATCCATAGTATTGTATTTTGGAAATATATTTGTTGTTTGTTCTTCACGTACCAAATTTGCCAAATTTGCCATTTCTATTAGCCATGGTAGCAAATGCTTGCTCCTTTGATCCCACATATTCCTTGGCTTTGAGTCTGGTTTCCTCTATCTTCCACAGAGACCACATTTCACTTAGTATGGTAGCTTCCCTCTTGGCATATATGCTTGATGTGAAGTTGCTCCAATACTTAGGTAGAGCATTGAGTACTACATTTGTCATTATTTTTCGGACATGAATTCCCCTAACTCTTGAAGTTGATCCCTCATCTAAAATATCTTCATGACGTAGGTAGATATTCCTTCCTTTGATATCTTCATATTGTAAAATTCATTTCTTAGATATATCACTTCTCCAACTGTGGTTACCGATAATATATCTACTAGCTTATCATAGATTTATTTTGATGTTTAAAAATTGGATACATGAGGAATGAGAGAGTCCTTGATAGATTCTATTAGAATCCTTTGAGCTCTTGTCTCATCCTTATTATACTTCGCTAAGGCTTGGGTTTGTTCGTTAACAGGATTAGTGATATTCCCTTCGACATGTTCTAGAAGTTCATTCTCCTTGAGAAGTAAATTAGTCCTCTTCTTCCATGCAAGAATGTTATTGGTACCTACCAATTTGTTGGTTTCCTTACAAAATGACGTTGATGTATATTTAGAAGGGGACATATACTTACTTGATATATTTTTATATGTAGTGGTTTTGATTTCTTCTTGAAGACTTGATGACTTTCCTTAGTAGGATCCTCATGTTCTTTAAGTTTCCTTCTCCCAGTGGACTTGCTTGATGATGATATTTTCTTGGTAACTTGTAGATGATGTAGGTCCCTCGTTGATCTTATCTTATTTGTAGGTGAATTTATGTAAGGCTCTGCTTGTTTCTATGTAGTCTTCCTTGATGAATGATATATGGTAATACTTCTTGTCCTTGAAGTGATTGAGACTTCTTGGCTTGATGCTTCAACTTTGCAGATGTCCTTGCTTGATGAGTCACCTTATGAGTGTTCTTAAGATGCCATTTCCTTGATGTGTCACCTTAGCTTTGATTCCATGTTGAAGAATCTAGGGAAATTAAGTGTGGTGTGATTATTTTTGACATGATAAAATTTTGTGGAGTCTTTTTACAATTATCTTGTTAGCTTAATCTTCTTCTTAGTATTATTGCTTGTGTGTGTACTTCATCAAACTGCTACAAGAACACAAAAACAAGAACACAAGATGTTGGCTCTCTTCGAGGGCCAAAACCTCTTTTATTTTGAGAGGAAAACCCTTTAGTAAGTCTCTCTTATTGAAGCTTCTTATTTATCAATTCCAAACCCGATACCCTTGACTAGGATGTCCTCTAAGCACAAGTCAAGTCCTTCCTTTATTTTGAACTTTGTTTCCAGCATATAGACTTCCTCATTTGTCATGCGGAAAGAGTTATTTTTGCGGACAAACCTAACCTCCCTAGGAGTCTAAGACTCTCTAGTGACAAACAAACTAAACAAGAACAATCCTTCTCTAAACACACATTAGTCTATGAGAGATCAAGTGTTCTCCGATCTTACCTTAGGTCCAACGCTTGTTGTAGCAGTCCAGCCTTGCTGATCCAGATGAGCTCCTCCTTCACTTTAAGACCTGCATACACTAACAAAGCAAACGATTGCATAACACCTGAATATTCATCATAAAACAAAGCATATTCATCACATAGACCAAGGAGTACATGAAATAATTCATTAACAACAAATCATTGAGAAGAATGGACTTATTTGTATTAAGGAAACAAAAAAAAGGAACCATTACAACCTGAGCCTTGGTGTTGTGCAAGCTCCTCCCAGGGTCCAACAAGAGATTTCCTCTACTTTGACAAGCTCACCCACTTCCAATATGGCAACAAGAAAGGATGGTAATCTCTCCTCACAAGTTAACAATGGAAGTCCTAATTCCAGCAGCATTTACCCTTTGGAATGTTCAGCTTTCAACCTTCCCCTCCTCTGGCCCAATGCCTGTATTTATAGTGTTCTAGAGGAAGTTATTCAGTTCCAACATCAATGGGATACTCCCTCTTTTGGATGGGGTAGCTCCTCTCTTGATGAGATAAGTTCCTCTATCATAGGGATGCATGAACCATCTGGAGGCGCTCAATACACGTCAAACACTCTTCTAGAAGGCTCTAGAAGTGACCACAAGTAACTTTTTAAAGATGAAACTCGCGCCTTTTGACCTTTACAGGGTTACGCACCCAACCTTTGGCTTACAGAGCGTACAAGTACGCAGGTACAGTGTGTTTGGAGTGCGTACACGCAGGCAAGGTAGAGAGAACCTGCGTACCCAGAGATAAACATGTTTTTAACTGACTTCCTCTCTTTTTGAAGTGACATGAAGATCAGAGGTATTAGGCTTGACAAGGAGGATAATATGACTATTGATGGAGCCATATTAACTGCAGATAGTCATGGTGACAAATTTCAGTGTAACAGATTCCCCCCTAAAGTACGAAGCCTGTAATAGATAAGGGTTTTATATCATATAGGAAGGGTGAAGTACTTTATCATTTCGAGGATTATCTCGTGGAGAGCCAGGTCAGAACCTGCAATTTCAACACAAAATACATGTATAAGATCATATCATCGCTGAGGTAGGCATTCCCATACTCAGATCAAAACTTTAACTAACAGACTAACTATTCTGATACAGGATTGATTTTATAATACATCATAATCATAGACTCGTGTAGACACAGTATGGACGCAGCCATCTGTGTATGATTGGTCTACAATATAATGAATACAAAACTCCTCGCAGCCTGGATGGTGGAAACTAGATCCAGGGTCTTCATCTCTACTTCCCGAATTGGTACGATTCTAGCCATGTGAATAAATGAGTCGATGTCGAACATGGTAGAAACCACTTGATTAGCAGTCAATGATGTAAACTGTTAACAAACGTGAGAGAGACCACCAGTAATGTCAATGGTTCTCAAAGTACCCAGCACAACCCATGAGATGTGAATGAATGAGTCGATGTCGAACATTTCATGGAATCCTTTGATCGCAATTCAATGATGAAAACTGACGTCGAAGGTGAGAAACCTGCCATTGATGCATGCAGACTCCAAGGTACTGACGATTTCTAAGTCAAATCTCTAGATAATGTGCTGATGTCGATAGAAAGCGACCTGTTGCAGGCAAGCCCACAACATGAAACCATAGTTCAAGTTGAAGAAATGTTGCTGCAAGGACTGACTCAATGATGACACAATGAATGATAGGTATTTTGCGGTTGAATGTTTCGTTTACGGACCTCTTGAACACATAACGACACAACAGATGGTTTGGTGATGAATGACTCAAAGTCGACTCCCGTAACCCGGCTAAAGATGTCAAATGATCTTGGTCAACTGTGAGACAAGGGATTTCCCAACCCAGGTGAATGAATAAGTGTCGTGTTCAAGAG
>APFE031081139.1:0-11022 GCA_000404065.3 Pinus taeda | reverse complement strand
GGCACCGAAGATGAACCCTACAGCCGTCGTCGCCTCGTTGCCCTCGGTCGCCGCTTGGCCTCGGCTCTCTGCCGATGAAGGGGAAGTTCGAATCCAGAACAGAAGGCCGGAGTATTCCTTAATATCTTATACGCAGGCATTGAGCGGAGAATCGGAGCTGAAGACGAACCCTAGCTGGGAAGCTGCCGCCACTGTCGCCTCCTTGTGCTCGGTCGTCGCTTGGCCTCTGCTCAGCCATGCCGCTAAAAGGGAAGCTCAATTTATTTATGGAAGGTTGGGTTATTTCTCAATCACTGATACGCAGGTTCTCCAAAACTCATTGAAATATCCACGCCTTCTCATTTTTCTCGCCTTCGGTTCTGAGGCAGCAAGAACTTGGACCTCTGTAGCTGCATCTCGCCCCCATCGGACTGCAGATGCATGGGCTCAAGACAAAAATGAAGAACTTGCCCTCGTTTCTCCTCAGACGGCAGCTCTTGAGAAGAAATACATTGTGTTGGAAGGCTGCTCATTTCTATCAGTACCTTCTCTGTCCCCCCAGAATAGTCGATACTCTGTTCATGACTTTCAGAATTTTTTAAGCTTCTTGGATCCACCTAGAGGAAACATCTGGAAGCTCTGTAGGATGGTATGCGACAATCGATTCAGGGATCTGTGGACTTTCTCCTCTTCTCCTCTCAAACCTCTACGGCAAGTTCAGAAGGAGAAGGCCCTCTAAAGCTCCTACCTCATCTCGTCTCGAATTTGCAAAGAAGAGCAGAACCTTGATCTCTCTACCACATTCCAGATCCAGATCAGGCTCCTCTCTGGAAAATCTCTGCTACAATGGGTGGGATCGATGGATCTTGTGCAGGACCTCAAACATGCTCTACATCCCAAGTTGGGGATACCCTTTGCAGCTCAACGACTTCTCCACGAAGGTAAACAACTTGAGGATCATCTCCCCCTATCTTTTTACAGCATTAAGAGAAATTCATCCATTACTTTTACCCTTTGTTTGAGAGGAGGAGTTTTAGAACAGTCATCCTCAGCTAAAGCGTCTTCTTACAAAGACGCAGTCCATGCTCAAATGCCTAAGAAATCAGTTCCAACAACTCAAGGTCCCAAGCCTTTTCTGGTGGACAAGCTGGAGGAAACCCCCTCCATTGAAATCATGCATCCATCGTTGGATGAGCAAACCCAAAAGTTTGCAGATCATGCCATCATTTGGAGGTTCAATGGGCTATGGCCACGCACAATAGACCTCTACCAATGGCTTCACTCTACCTGGACCAACAACTGCAAGGTGCTGTTTTGCTCAAAGGGCTTCTTCATTGTAGTGTTCGATTTTGAAGAGGATTACCAAAAGGCTTTAACAACAGGCCCATGGTTCTGGGGCTCAGTAGGTTTATTCCTCACCCCCTGGTTCCCAGATTTCGATCCTGCTACAGCAACCATCACCAAGCTCCATATCTGGGTCAGACTTCCAAATCTCCCGGCACACCTTTGGCATTTTGCTATATTCCAAGCGATTGGCAGCTCTCTAGGCCGCCTGCTAGACACATATGTCTCTAGAGGGGAATTAGGCCTATACACCTTTGCCAGAATCTGTGTAGAAATAGATATGAGTAAAGGTCTCCCTGAACAGATCAATCTCAAAGTTGGAGATTTCCACTGGACTCAGAACTTGGATTATGAGAACACAGCCTTTCGCTGTCGAAACTGCCATTACACAGGGCACCTTCAGAGTTCCTGTCCCTTAATGACTGCCCAAAAGAAGAAAGTCAACCCCAAACAGAAATCCAAGCACTGGCAGCCTCACGTTGCTCCCCCCATGGATGACTTTGATTTCAGTTCGGATGAAGAGGAAAAGGATGCGGAAGGAATAGAAGCAAAGCCATCACAGGATCCGCCCTCGATGGATCCTAAGGATTTGACTGTCCCTCCAACCTCACAGAAAAGAAATCATGAATCCTCCACCTCGGACTCAGACAAGGAATCCTCCCCATCGGCACCGCTCAGCTTGCAAATAATGTCGGTTCAGCAGAGTCCTCCGGAGTGGGTTAAATTTGGTAAAAAGAAAGGGAAAAAATGTCGAATAACTGATTCTACACATGTTGGGTAGTATCCGTTGTTCTGTTCTTGCTCCTCTGTTCTTCTTGTTTCCTCTTGCTTAGTTCAGCTCTCTTCTCTTCTTCTTAGGGGCCGAGGTGGATAGCCTATCCTTTCCGGAAGCCTATGCTCTTGGTTGTAACTACTTATTGTACCATATTGTTCTCTTAATAGAATTAGTTTTACTAATAAAAAATAATAATAATAAATAAATATATAACCAACCACATATCAATATATATACTAATATATAATAATATATATATATATATATATAGATATATATATATATTACTTATATATATATATAATATAATATATTTGTAAAACATATAAAAATATAGATCATATAAACCATTTAATAAAAATAATGATTATTTATGTTGGTTGTTTACACTACAACTTGATGTGAATGAGATGTGTAATTTCTTCCATGTTTAATATACAATGATACACTTAGACATGTAGTGTTTAAAACATACACATACACAATCGATTATATATAACATATAGAATAATTTTATAGAACATAAAATATAACATAATTTTATAGAAAGTTTATTGTTAACAACTCAATATAGAGTGTCACTGTTAGATCTATAATAATAATATGAACTCATTAGAAAAGTAATAAAAATAAAAATAATAAAAATTAAAATAGAAATAAAAATCCATTTAGCGTTCAATTTTTTACAATGCAATTATATGTGTTAATTAATAAAATTATAAAAAATCTACTCGCAAAATTATTTATTAATGTATAATTATTATTAAAAAATACTTAAATAATAATCACAAAAATATATATACCTAAAATACTTATATATTCTATATATATATATATTACAATAATATTATTTTATAATTATACTATATAGCATATATAATATATATAATTGTGAAACATATAAAGGATATATCTATAAGGATTTTATAATAAAAATTAAAATAATGATAATCCATGTTGATCGTTTATAGTACAACTTATGTGAAAGAGATGTGTAATTTCCTCCATGCTTAACATACAATGATATACTTAGACATGTAGTTTTTATAACATACACACACTCTCGGTTATACATAAAGTATAACATAATTTTATAGAATATAACATAATTTTATAAAACCTTTACTATTAACAACTCAGCATAGGGTGTGACTGTTAGATATATAATAATAATAATAATAATAATTATATCTCAGTTTAAAAGGTAATTAAAATATAAATAGTAATAAGAGATTAATAATAGATAAAACTGTTCTACTCAATTCAGTTTGTATAAATGCATTTTGTGCTATTAATAAAATAATACAATATACTATGAAAATATGATTTGTTATATGTATATTATATTAAAAGTATTTATAGGTAATATCCACTAACATTAATAGCATTTCAACCATACAAATAATACATCATACACTCATATATATTTATAATATTTATATTCATATAATATGATTTATATTATTTACCTACTATTATTATATAGATAACCATTTTATAATAAAAATTAAAATAATGATGATGATCTATGTTGGTTGTTCATACTACAAACTTGATGTGAAAGAGATGTGTAATTTCTTCCATACTTAACATACAATGATACACTTAGACATGTAGTATTTAAAAAACACACACACACTCGGTTATACATAAAATATAACACAATTTTATAGAAACTTTAATGTTAACAACTTAGTATTGAGTGTGTCTGTTAAATCTATAATAATAAATAATATGATTTCGTTAAGAGTAATAAAAAATAATAAGTAATAAAAGTAAATGATAGAAATAAAAAGTCCACTCACTTCAATTTTTATAATGCAATTTATGTGTTATTAATAAATTATTAAAACTAACTTACTTTTCAAAATTATTGGTTTATATGATATTATATTTAAAAATATTTAAATAATAATCAACTAACTTAATACTTGTAATAAAAATCCCCCCACACACACATATATTGTGAAACATTTAAAAGATATATATCTATAACCATTTTATAATAAAAATTAAAACCACGATATTTCAACACTTCATGTTTATATTTAGTTAATAAACATATAAAAAATTAATATTTACAAAATCTCTCCATATATAGATATATTGTATACCATGGAAAATATTACAACAGAAAATTACGGAGCAACGCATTAATTTAATAATAATAAGACAAGCTCAAACATTTCCATTAAGAAAGCCAATATTATACATGTCTATGAGCACATTCTCTATTCAATCATTTCCTACGAATTCTCAACAAGTTTCTACAATCTCTTCATAGATCTCTCAACTAATAATTATGTATCTAAAATATCACATTCGATACATAACAATAATATTTATAGAATATGATAAATGATCATTATTCTAACATTTCTCTCCCATAATGATCATTTGGAGAAATACCAAGATCATCCTTGAACTTGTATAAACTTTCCTTTGCTAGTTCTTTAGTGAAGATATTTGCAACTTGATTGTTTATTCTACATTACATGATCTCGATCACACCTCATTGAAGCAAGTCTCAAATATAACGACACTAAATATCAATATGTTTGGTCTTCTTGTGAAAAACTGGATTCTTGGTCTTTTTAATAACACTTTTACTATCACAAATCAATCGAGTAGGTTACTCCTACTACTCATGTAGATATTCCAAATTTCTTCTTAACCATATTTCTTTCCAAGCTACTATTGCTACTACTTTATACTCTGCTTTGACTGTGGCGAGGGACACTATGGGTTTCTTTTGAATACTCCACGCAACTACTTCTAAACCCATGTTGAATGAATTTTTAGAAGTTGATTTTCTATAATCCATGCGACCTTCCCAATTTGAATTTCTATAACCAATCAACTTGAAATCCTTTGTAGATATGTATAATAAGCCATAACCAACTATACCATGCAAATACCTCAAAATCCTCGTAGCTTCTTTCCAATGCAATTCTTGTGGTTTCAATATAAATTCGGATACCATTTTGATTGCAAAAGATATATCTCATCGAGTTGTAGTTATGCTTATACTTCCAACCATGTAACGATATAGAGTGACCTCAACTAGATTGGAGCCATCATTTCTATACAACTTCAATCCAACTTTCAAAAGATTTGTAGCTAGTTTGCAACTCAACATGTTGAACTACTTTAGAATATCCCAAGTATACCTGGCTTGTGACATAAAAATATCATATTCCTTCTGCCATACTTTAATACCCAAGAATACTGCAACTCACCAAAATCTTTCATTTCAAATTTTGCAGTCATATGTGATTTACATCTTTGAAACAATTCAAAATTGTTCCTTATCTAGATCATATCATCAACATAAAAATGAAACAATAAACGTGTCTTCTCCTGACTAAAGTATATAAATATTAGGTTTAGATAAACTCTTTATTAAACCATGATTGTAGAAGTACTTATCAATTCTCGAATACCAAGCCCTTGATGCTTGCTTCAGTAAAGACAAAGATTTATTTGACATGTACACACCATCTTCTTTTCTTATAATTTCAAAACCTTTAGGCTTCTCTAAATAAATTTCTTCATATACACAATCATTCAAGAATGTTGATTTAACTTCCATTTGATAAATTATCCATATATACTATGCAACTAATGCAAGAAGCATCATGATTGTATCCATCTTTGCTACTGGAGTGAATGTCTCTGTATACTCAATCCATTTTTTTGAGCATACCCTTTGGAAATCGAATGAGCTTTATGTTTATCAATTGAACCATTTGATTTATACTTAGCCAATTTAGTACAAATTACATCTTTTCCTTTAGGTAATTAGACCAAGTCCCAAGTGTCATTCTTCACCAAAGCATTGAAATCTACTTCCAAATCCTTCATTTCATTCTTTATTCTTTGATGCACTTGCATAATTGTCATGATCATACATCTTCATTACTTCAACCATCAATGCAAATTTTAAAACTAAACTTCGTGATCAAGATTTGTTTTTTTCAAGTTTTCTATCAAACATATCACTTTTAGAGTGACCTCTAGCTAGTCACTTAGGCTTCTTCTTATCACCATCTACCTTAACATTGGATTCATTACCAATTTATGCCTCCTGTTTATTTGATTCCATCTATCCATATTTTAGCTCATAAAGACATTACTCATCAAAGACAACATCTCAAATTATTATGATTTGTTTTGCTTGAGGATCAAATAACATGTAGCTTTTTGTTTTAATACTATACCCAATAAAAATACAACTCACACTTTTATCATCCAATTTTCTTCTCTTTTCCTTAGGCACATGTGCATATGTCATGCAATCTAATACTTTCATATGTGCAACACTTGGTTTCTATCCTAACCAAGCTTCTTCCATAGTTAAATTCAATGTTGTCGTAGGACATCCTTTGAGAGTATAAACTATTGTGTGCACTACTTCAACCCATAATTCACTTCTAAGATACTTATTTTTAACATGATTCAAGCAATTTGAGCTATGGTCCTATTGTTTCTTTCAACAAATCCATTTCGTTTAGGAGCGTATGAATTGGTAAAATCTCACTTTACTCCATTCCTTCTACAGTAGTTAAAAAATTCATTTGATTTGTATTCTCTTCCATTATCTATTATTAGGGTAATAATTTTGAAACCACTGTGATTTTCTACCTTTTCCTTGAATGCAAGAAAATAAGAAAAAAACCCAGTTTTCTCCTACAAAAATACACCCAAGCCTTCTGTAACACCCTCCTCCCACATTTACCCAAGTTAACCAGTCCTCTGGGGTAAACATGTGACGAGAGGCTACTATGATCTGATTCAACTCCCCATGTATATTTAAGGAAGTGGAACCGACAAAACATAACCAATCTGACCTTCTACACATGTTACAGAACCTTTAGGAGCCAAACAACCCTTATAGGTGACCAACCCTTGAGGTAACTTGACATTTCACTGCCCTAAAGCCTTAGTCACTCCCATGACATGGGCATGCATGCGCCTGGGATCCTTCAGTCGCTCCCACAACAAGGGCATCCATGAGACTGAGGTCTTTTCCAAGTAGTTCTATGCCAGTGTCTTTGGATTCTGTGCCACGTTTTTAGGGTTAGGACAAACGGCACTACCCAAAACTCCATGAAACTTATAGAAATGATACATAACATATAAATAGAGGTACTAATGCAAAAATTTGATTAATGACTTGAATGGACCCCTATTAGCCATGACAGGCATTTCGTAAAACATGTCACAAATATGCATTCTACAGGTCATAACAATAGATCTGAGCATAGGGGTCTCATACTTATCTGAGAACCACTATGAAGGATTGATGCCTTATCTCATTAGCTGCATTATCATCTATTCGGTCATATGTTCATTTTTCTTACATTTACAAATCAAAACATGATGAGATCCATACATCATCGCTGTCATAAAACATACTCTTAACCAACATATAAACAACATAAATAACAAGGATATAACAACATTAGAATCCACATATAAACCAATACATTTACACATGAAATACCAAGGAGAAGGAACTATTATTAATGAATGCATAAGCCAACCAAGTTTGGGAATTTCATGTATCACCTGACTGTAGATTGGTTGAACCAAATATTTCTTTCAACCAATCACCCTTGTGCCATATTCCAAGCATGGATGTGGGGCTCATAATAAAAAATCAACCAAGGCTTCCCAAGGCTAAACCACTTCACCCTCATCAATAAAAAGTAGGTTTTACCACAATCCCCACCAAATGACTAGGCCCTAAACAAGCATGGATTCCACTAGATTTATCCACCTACATCGTGAGGAATTTCCCTATCTCCTAGTCTCTAGTCTTTATCGTACATCCCACCATACAACAGTAGAGGATCCATAGGCCTAATCGAGACTCCACCCTCCAAGATTTATCATATCATGCCATTCACTGAACAAGGATTCCTAGGCCTGATTGAGGGCACCCACCTCTAGGATTCACTGTATATCCCACCATTCATTGATGGAGGATTCATAGGCCCAACAAGGTACACAAAATCCATCTTTACCGCAACCCACAATCTGGTTTAGGGGTTACTAGGCCAAGGCTTTACCGTAATCCACAGTTTGATTCAGGGATCACTAGGCCATGTGTTTTTTATTTGAGAGACAACCTCACTCAGTTTCAAATCCATCTGACAATCTAGCTCAACTAAAACCTGAGAACCCCATCACACCATGACTATTCAGAAATGAAAAGGTTAGGCTGAAAAAACATTGTCACACATGGAAAACCTCATGCCCATGACAACAAGAGAACCAAGAACACACATGCATAACCATGCATGCCAAAACTATCAAGGAAATCATACATGAAAATAATCCATTGTAGCCACTTGATGCTGCTCTTCCTTGCTTAATCTTTTGCTTCCTCATTCCTTCTTTGATTTTCTTGATCCAATGCTGAAGTGCTCTAAGAAAAATCTAAGTGTCCAAGAGTGCGTGAGAGAGAGAATAGAGAGAGAGCTCCAAAATTAAACTAACAAAAAGTTACAAATTGATCCTCATAAGCATTTTTATTAATGAGGCCTCTATTTTCTTAATTTTCCACTATTTTCCTTTATGTTCCTCACATGCAACTTGTGACTTTTCACTTAATGTCCATTATTTTCATAAATAAAATGCCAATTAATGCCTCATGCCTTTCCAAATCCTTTTCCATTGCCTTTGCCAACTTCCTAAGCCATAATAAACCAAATGGATACCCACACTAGGATGTTTTTCCCAACATTCTACTTGGAATAAGTGTCCCATGACCGTGGTTATTATTTTTCCTTAATAACTTTATTTACATGAAATTTTGACCAGGGCTATTACAAAACCATCCCCCTTGGGGGAACACCGTCCTCGGTGTTCAATGACACACAACCAACAAGACTGCTGAAAGAAAAACATATTGCCCATGAAGCTTTATAACTTAGCTCGTTGAAGTATTTAAAATGATCAACCTGTTGAGAAGCAACCAACATGACACCATAACAACATGACAACCATTATGACATGACACCTATACCACTTATTGGAGCTTTATAACACAAATAATGGGGGTGTTTACATCCATATACCTATGTACATATGCCAACACATAACACCAAAACATATACGAAAAAAATTTGGTCAACCAGTGAATAGTGAAGGATACATAACCCACATCTGATCCACCATCTCCCATGTAGCTTCATCAGGCCCAAAGTGCTTCCACTGCACTTTAACCTACTCGATTGCTTGGTTCTGAAGCATGAGCATATTTTTTTGAAATATACATTGAGGTTTTGGTTGGAGTTCTCCATGTGGATCCACCTGCAACACCTGCAATACATTTCCTTTACATTCTTCTTTATTACCTACGTTTCCTGTTCCATTTCTTCCAACATGTCCGGTCCAATCAATGCCCTATTCAACAGATCACTCTAACTGATGGGAGTACTACAACTCTGACCATACAATACCTCAAACATACTCAACCAATGGAAGGTAATCCTCCCATCTGCTCTGCTGATGCATCACATACATCCTCAACATTTCCTCCAATATCCTGTTGACCCTATCTGTCTGTCCATTGGTCTGCAGATGATATGTTGTACTAAAGGCCAACTCTGTCCCCAATCTTGCAAACAACTCCTTCTAAAACTTGGAAGTGAATTTAGCATCCTTGTCTGACACAATATTCTTTGTAACACTATGCAATCTGACCACATTTTTTATGAAGACTTGTGCTACATCACTAGCTGAATAAATAGACTTCATTGGAGTGAAGTGCGCTACCTTTGTCAACCTGTCCACCACAACCATTATGGAATCATGATGTCTATATGTCCTCGGAAAACCTGTAATGAAATCCATGGAAATGACCTCCTACTTCCACTCAAGAATCATAATCGGCTGTAGTAATACACCCGAATGCTTACATTATGCCTTCACCTACTGACAGTCCAAGCATCTAGCCACAAACTTTGCTACGTCCTTTTT
Source organism: Pinus taeda (assembly GCA_000404065.3). NCBI lineage: Eukaryota > Viridiplantae > Streptophyta > Pinopsida > Pinales > Pinaceae > Pinus > Pinus taeda. The sequence continues at coordinate 935 of APFE031081139.1, read as the reverse complement.
CAGATCTGGATAATAATAAAACTTCTTCACTGCTCTCAATGTATTTTGATATCCTGCATGATCTAGATATAGTTTCACATGAAACTCTCTCAAGATAGTCTTCTTGAACTCACTATTGTTCGGCACATACGTCTTATTCCTAAATCTGATCAAACCATATGTTGTAAGACGATAGTCTACATCATGACCACCGATACCTTGTTGTAACATGTGCATAAGCTCCATGTAGCTACCATCCTGTTGTTCTGCTTGTAGGATTTGATCATGTAAGTCTGTCCCACACGAACTCATAGCTGCTATGTGATTCACATGTACTCTCCTGCTAAGATCATATACAACCCTGTTATCTTTATCTTTAATGTACCTGATATCAAAGTCAAACTCATTTATTGTGGCCAACCATCTAGCTTGCTTGACATTCAAATTCAATTAGTCAAATAGATATCTCAATCCACTATGACCACTCATCAAGATGAATCACTTGCTAAGAAAGTGCCTCCACATATTCAAAGCATGGATGATAGCTTCCAACTCAAGATCATGTGCCAGATAATTTTTCTCATTCTCATTCAATTTTTGTGACTTAGAACACTACTTGGCCTTCTTGCATAAGGACTCCACCAAGTCATGTCTTTCAAAAACATGTATACACCACAAACTCTTTTTATGGATCTGCAATCTTTAACATTGGATAATTTGTCAACAAATTCTTCAATTTCTCAAAACTTGCTGCACATTCCTCTTCCCATTCAAATTTCTTATCTTGCCTTTGCAATGACGTAATAGGATATGCAATCTGAGAGAAGTTCCTGATGAACCTCCTATAGTAACTTTCTAACCCCATGAATGATCTTACCTCATCCACATTTTTAGGAGTTGCCCACACCATGATAGCCCTTATATTTTTTGGATCCACTGCTATGCCTTCCCTTGAA